>JAMZAV010003917.1:0-62343 GCA_024449915.1 Sweltsa coloradensis | reverse complement strand
CGCCCCATAGGCGCTACGGCCGTAGCGACTGGAGCGAATATCGGAATGCGGCCCTAGTAACAAAGAAAATATGATAGTAGTACTTACTAGTACAGTAACAAACCTGTAAATGATGTACTAGGCTAGGCCTAGGCTAGGCCGGCGTGTTCAGCATCCCACAAGGCGTTGGCACACGATACAACACAGTTTCAAAACTTTCTATCTAAAAACTAACTGTTTCCGAAGTAAGGTTATGTTATAACAAACAAACCACGAACTGTACCTAGCCTAGCCCTACCCGAAATAAATTCAATAGGTAAAATCGAGTTTGATTGAGAATCTATCGGCCGAAGTTAGGCCTGGTCACACTCACATCGCGTGGTAAAGCTTTGTCTTCATGGTTTGGGACGGCGACAATTCCCCCTTCCCCTCACCATCTTAGCTGTGCTAGAGGCAAGCTCGTAGGTTGGAGCTGGCTTGGGAAACTGCAGGTACGGAGTGATACGTGCCTTATCTACATAAGACACGGCCGAGATATCCGTTAGCGGTGGTAGTCTGGTCTCTGTGCGCATAACAAGTATGGGCCCAGGGCCCTGCTATAGTAAACACGAACGAGAAGATGGCGGTGAATGGAACAGATCGTCTTACTATTATCTGTGAAATTTGTCTGTTAAATGTAGGGAAACGGTCGATATATACGAAATGTACCACTGACAAATGTGAGACTATAGCACATAAACAATGTGCAACGAAGGTAAGCCCAGAGGAGTGGAAATGTGCTCGATGTTCAGACCTAGGCCTAAGCCGTGGCCTAGGCACGCCGAAAAGTAAGGTTAAAGATGACAAGATAGGCCCAGACCCAGGCGCTGCACGCAACATCTCCACAACAGATTCTGCCGATCCCTCTATACACAAAAGGCTGGACGAGATCGTTAAAGCCCTCGAATTTCAGTCGAACAAATATGATGAAATCTTACAGGAACAAAAAAAGACTCAAGCCCACCTTGAACAATTTATGCTGGAAATTAAACGTCTGAAAGACGAGAACATCAGCTTGAAAAAGGAAAACAGGTTAATGAAAAACGAGATTGAGGCCTTGACTGAAGACCTAAACAACTTTGAGCAGCACAACCGTGGCTGGAATCTTGAATTCCACGGAATACCGATAACAGAAGGTGAAAACACCGCACAAATAGTGATGACCATCTGCCAAACAATGAATATGCGTGTTGACACCTCTCATATAGAATTCTCGCATCGCCTAGGCAACAAAACAACACACTCGAAAAAATCAATCCCACCTCCTATAATCGCCCGCTTCTTCTCCAGATACTTAAAAGAAGATGTACTTAGAGTTAAAAAAACCTTCCCAGACCTGACAACCGGAGACATCGGATACGCAACTAACACCCGACAAGAAAACAAGAGGATCTTCATAAATGAAAATCTGACTAAGATAAACAAGAACCTCTTCTGGCTCGCCAGGAACACTAAAAAAATTGGCTACAAATACGTGTGGTGTAAAAACGGAAAGATTTTTGTTCGGTTAGACAGTAACTCTGAAACAATCAAAATCACAAAGCCGTCCGATGTACCCAAAAGTTAAACAGGTAGGCCTAAACAAATCATCCACTATTAACCTCTGTTTCTCACTTATCCATCTCTTTAACAATGAATTATAAGCACGATGAAAACGATGTGTCAGACCTAGGCCTACAGAGAACTTTTGAATCAACAAATACTGATGAACTAAAAACCCTGTACAAAAACAACAAACTTAACATTTTACACATGAATATAAGAGGAATGTACACAAATTTTGACGAGTTTATTTTATTTCTTAACAGCATCAGCGAACCTAGCGTCTTTGACAATCTTTTTGACATAATAATACTTACCGAAACACACATACAGCACAGTACGGGTGCTTATTATATAAACAACTACAGAACCTTATACTACAATAAAAATGTAACCCGTGCTGATGGGATAGTCATCTTCATAAACACCAACACTATTCCAAATGTTACTGCCACCAAGAATACACATTTTAGCACTGCAAACGTTGCAGAACTTACATTTACACATGATAATACAAACTATAACTTATACGCCATCTACAGATCTCCATCACTTAACCCAGCAGTATTCATAAATCAGCTTAAGTGCTTCCTAGAGACGGAAAGAAACACTAGCTCCACTTGCATCATTATTGGGGATGCTAATATTAACATACTAGACCACCCCTCTCCAGCCTAGCCAGCCAGGAGTACATGAACACTATGGCGATACATGGTTTAATCCTCTAATAAACGGCCCTACGCGTGAGACTGCTTCCACTAAAACGTGTATTGATCACATATTCATAAAGAAACAACACCACCTAACGTGTACCCCAGTAGTATAAAAACATCTATAACTGACCACTACATAACCTCACTAAGTATAAACCACTGCCAAAACACGACCCGACAAGACCCATTAGCTAATATACAGATGTATCGTCATAACATAAACTATATTAACCTTGAACAAGATATCTCTAATGAAAATTGGGAAGAAGTTTATGAAAGAACAGATGTGGATCAAGCATGCTACTCATTCATGGGCACACTCGAAAACATACATACAAAAACATACCACCGTGAACCTAGTCAAAACTAACTCTAAACATAAAAAAATAAAACCTTGGGCCACTACTGGACTAATCACCTCAATAAGACACAGAGACAAATGGAACATGAAGTTAAAAAAAGAAAATGCTCTATGTATAAAGCTAAAAAAAACCACTAGACCAGCATGAGAACTCAAGGTACAAACTATACAGGAATTATCTTACACAATTAATTAGAAAAACTAAAGAAGACTTTTACCAAAACAAAATTCAAGAGGCTGGCAAAAATACGAAAAAAATCTGGCAAATAATCAATGAAGCCTCTGGATATGAGCCCAAGAAAGTCAGGTCCAATAACATGATCCCAGAAATAAAAATAGGCAATGATAATACAACTAAAAACACAGATGAAATTGCCGAAGTATTCGTTAACTATTTCTCAGAGGTTGGCCATAACTATGCTACTAACATACTAAATAAGACTAAAACCAAGACGAAAACAAATAGACTACCACAACACAACATAAAACGCCTCGAAAGTAGCCTGTTTCTTAATCCAGTAAAAAGCAACGAACTAACGACATACATAAACGAATTAAAAATGCCTAGTGCCCCAGGCACAGACAGTATTCAAGTACAAACAATCAAAATTGTGCATAAACATATCCTAAAACCGCTATGCTATATCTTTAATTTAAGTATACAAACTGGTATTTTCCCAACCTCTTATAAAACATCAATTATCTCTCCCATCTACAAATCCGGAGATAAGAAAAGTAAAGAGAACTACAGGCCAATCTCTCTTTTAACTCACTTCTCAAAGCTATTAGAAAAATGCATCAAAACCCGCCTCACAAATTTTATGAACACAACACAACATTTTATCAAACAGCCAATTTGGTTTTAGGGAAGGTCTTAGTACGGACAATGCTATCTATAGCCTGACAGGTGATATATATGATGCTCTAGACAAAACACAAAATCCATTAGTAGTTTTACTTGACTTAGCCAAGGCTTTTGACACTGTAGACCACAGCTTACTGCTCCACAAACTTGACATGTATGGAGTGAGGGGAAACTGCCTTAATCTAATAAAAAGCTATCTAACAAATAGAACCCAAAGTGTAAAAATCGAACAAAGCATAAGTAAAGAACGTACAATAAAGTATGGGGTGCCACAAGGCACTGTGCTTGGTCCTCTTCTTTTCATAATATATGTAAACGACATCTGTAATTTACCAATAAAAGGAAGAATTATTATATACGCAGACGACACAGCAATAGTTTTCAGAGGTAGAAACTGGAATGAAACGATAAACACGGCAACAAATGACTTGAGGACAATATATAAATGGTTACAACAAATTTACTTACCCTAAACTTAGCTAAAACAGTATTTATCCCCTTCACTACCAGCCAAGCATCCACCCAATTCCATGGAAATATAAAAATTCATGAGCAACAATGCACAGCACCACTAAACAACTGCAACTGCTACGAAATCACAAAAGTGGACCATGCTCAATATCTAGGTATCACTCTTGACAGCCAACTTAATTGGAAAGCACACATAAACGCAACTCTAACAAAATTAAGATATTGTCTATTAAAGTTCTATAGGCTAAAAAACATACTAAATGCCAAAACACTCGAAATGGTTTATTTCGCTCTGATTTACTCGAGATTGCAGTATGGAATCGTAGGATGGGGTGGGATCAGAAACTCACATTTAGAGCCCTTAAACATAATCCAAAAACACATCATAAAAGTAATAAGCAACAAGCCCTACTGGTACCCCTCTGAACAACTTTTTCATGACTCGAAACTATTTGACATCAGACAAATATATATTTTAAAGCTTATAAACATAAACACACCGGCACTTTTATCTACCACTAAAATTCGCCCAACCCAACCCCACGCAACTAGGCCTACTACAAGAGGAATCTCAAATTTAAACTTAATCATTCCAAGGCAAGAAAAAAGCATTGGACAAAGACATGGTCAATTCATATGGCCTAAACTTTTTAATACAATCCCAATTGAAATAAGGAGCCAGATACAAAAAAACAAAATTAAATTCAAAAGGCAAATAAAAAAATGGATTATGGAAAAAGACAGAGAATTCTCGTCGAACCTTGTGAATAATGTACTTCTTACTGGTACTCACTTACGCATCTAGCTATTCTTCTCATATTCATGTGTATACCTTACCTAGCTATACTAGGCCCTAAACGCCTATTTACAATTTGTAGTTAACTTAGATTTTAATGTTGGATTCCTTTCCAATATAACGTATCACCAACACTATATCAAATACATCTATTGATTGTATGTATACAACTGAAATGAATTACAGGTGATTTTGACTTGTATGTAAATTTTCATTAGGAACTAGGCTAGTATCTAGAGTATCGTACAAAATATTCCAATTGTAAACTTATTATTGACTACTAATCGACACAATTGATACTATGTCCATTACAATTCTAATTAGCTTAGATCTTAATCTTAGTTTTTAGATTTTTAGATTTCTTTACAACTTTAGGTACTACCAATTTTCTGCAATGAGAATGTCTACTAAATACTCAATGTCATCTCCTATTGATTGTACGTAGGGCCCTACACAACTGGAATGTATTATTTATGATTATGACTTGTATGTAACTTTAAAAATTTATATCTAGAGCTAACATCTAGATTACGAAATATCTAACTTGTAACGTTATCGATTAGTTTCCTGTATTGTTAAATAGCTATAATGACTATAAGCCGCCATCTTAAATGTTTCAAAGAACTTCACAATAGAATACACCCACACACAGGGCTTCGGCTCTAGGTGGGTCTTCTTCTTGCACCTATAAAACCGGCTATATTTACTTGTGTTATGTATACTGTATACTGAAGAAGAAGAATAAAGTCTTATCTTATCTTATCTTATCTTACTTACTATGGGACCACTTGCGTGCAACACAGGCTTACAAAGAGGCCAGCTGTGCAGACGATTCTTCACGCACCATTGCCAACTGTTTGGAACTGAAATATTAAACATTTCGGACCAACGCTTGCATGGGCGGAAATCGCAACAATGATAATATCTACGAATTGACGACGTAAAACCATTGATTAAAGAAGGCTGGTAAAACGAAGCAAAATTCAAAGTTTCTTTGATTTTGTCTTTAAAATTATAAGCAGGGTTGTCCAAACCTCATCCATGTCAAACTACCAACCATGAGAGACGCGGGAATATTTAAATATATAAGTAAACATTCCAATTCGTAATAGTAAACGTCACAGTAAACAAAATTACTTAAAGGAACTCAATCAATACTCAAACTTATTGATTTCAATAAACCGAACATGTTGAATGATTTATTCATCATAGGATAGTTTAAAAGGAATGTTTAAATTTAGAAAAATGGCATCCCTTTTGAAAAGGGGAGAGTTGTAGTGAAATCAGGGTTTCTATTTCACTTTTATTGATTGGATATCGATTTCCATCGATATTGGGTATTTGGTAATCATCCAACATAATATAATATTAGAAAACCAATCATCATTTAGTACACAATGATTGGTGGTCACATAGTCATCAATCCATCAATCAATATCAGAATATTGATTGATTTGATAGGTTTTAGTTCTGGGTTATGAACTGTAATGTTAATTCAAAGCCATTACAGTCTCTAAAACTAGGCAGACAAAGTGCAATCCATTCACTTACGTCACGGTGTAACAACACACTTTGCTGATTTGGCATTCTTACCAGGCACGTAGCAATGTACAAATCACCATCGGCACAGTTCTGGAAACAGCTGACTCTCTTATTGGGCCAGGTGAATGCAGCCTAATTCAAACTAGCCAATGACATGTAGCCACAGGGCCATGTAGTGACAATTAAGGAATGTGTTACCAGTCACTACATGAAGTGGCCAGGTTGGCTCTCTCTTATCTCAGCCATCTTTGAAGTAGGAAGTGTTTCCAGGATAGGGAATGAATTCCATAGTTAAAACCATAACCTTGTGTAAGTGAAAAGTCTGGCTTTATTAAATGTAGTTCTATTTACACAGTTTACATGATTTTATGGTAAGAACACCCATACTCTCCCGAATCACTGATCCTTCAAGTCAAGTAGTCTGAAAGTGTACCAATACTTATTGATCAGCAACCAATTAACATATTGATTATTGATTGATAAATATTGCGGGCACTACAGAACCTTTATTTTACGAATTAATATTTTCGTGTAAAATTTGAGCGTAACCAAAAAATTATTTCTCATGAAAATCGCAGTTTTACGATTTTTTTCTGATTTTTGGATGAGCGTAGCGAGCGAAGCGAAGATTCCATTTCACTACACTGTTGTACAGGGCAAACAAAACAACAAAAACTATTTGCCCTGTACAACAGCTCAAGCCACGTACAAACAAAACAACAAAAACTATTTGCCCTGTACAACAGCTCAAGCCACGTATTATCCGTGAATCTGTGGAAATTGAGAAACGGCCAAATAACATGAACAAAAGAGATGATAGCCAGAGCCTCCCTCTTGCTTGGAAACCTGCACTCATGCCTCGAAATGAAGTCTGTAGACCTATGTCAGCCAAATCCCTCAGAGGTGGTGCAAATTTCAGATTCCATAATTCTAAGCACGAATAACATTTCAAAAGACAACCAATCAGGCCCTATGACAAGAAGCCGGACTAAAAAGGTTTCACTACAGTAAGCTGTGCTATTTTGTTTCTCAATTGCCACCATCCGTATATTTTTTCGATATGACATCGCCGCCCCGCACCTTTTCACGATATGACCTCGCCGCCCCACACCTATTTTCTATATAACCTCGCCGCCCTGCACCTTCAGCCGAGGCTATATAAGGCGGGCGCTGCGTGCTTGCCAACCACTGTGACTCCAACCTCCGTAGAGTCACAGTCAACCTTGAAAATGTCTGACGTAGTACAGACGAAACGTCGGTGGACGCCCAGGTTCTGCCCTAGTTCATCTTATTTTCGACGCGGTTTTACCCAAGATCCTTGTTTTTATCCTTTGACGGGCCGCGAAAACCTACAACAATCCATGTACATGTATATATATATATATAATGTTAGCTACTCTACTTTTATAACGTGGGCCTAGTCGGCCATGAAGCGTGTCAGGATAAATTAGTAAATAATAACACAGATAACGTAATTAAATAAGATTATCGTTTATATTTAACAAGACTGTATTTTACTTACACGTTGCTACTGCATTTCTCTCGTTGCTAACCATCCATCTAGTAAACAACTCTCATCATATATACACACTGCCTTGCTGTGTTGTCATATTTCTAACACTCGGCCTTCCTGCCAGATGATCGTCCTCGATCAGAAACGAACTAATTAAAATTAATATTGTTTAATTATGGAACAGGACGTGGAACTTTCTACAATTATTTACGGACGTATTCTTCAAGGTAAGCAGGTGGAGCTCGTACTCTGCGTTGGTGTCCTGGGGTATCGGTTCTATCCACTTGCTCCTCTTCAAGCGACTGGTCGGAAACCGAGGCTGCAGAGTCTTCGTCCGATGTTGCATCTTCTTTAGGATCCAAACGCCAATGTTTGAGTTGTGACACATGAGCTGTTGTCACATAAAATCTTCCACCGTGTTGGGGAGCTAGTTGGGCGACCTTGTACGTGTCGTGTGGGTAGCAGTTCGTGATTACCAGGGGTCCCCGAAACTTAGGCTGCGTCTTGGTGGGTTGTTGACCCGTATGAGCAGGTGTCGTCTTCATTACTACTATCTCGCCTACCGTATACTTCAAGCCTGCATACTTCTTCTTGTCGAAGGCCCGTTTAACAGATTCTTGTTTGCTTAGTATAGTTTGTCTTGCTTCTTCTTGCAACTGTACTGGTGACTCCCATTCGTTACTATCTAGATCGGTGAGTGATCGTAGCAACCCGTCGTGGAATCTAGGTTGGTAGCCGTGAAGAAGTTCGAACGCCGATTTTCCTGTGGTCTTGTTAATTGCGACATTGATGTCACATTCGACATGAGTTAGTTTCTTGTCCCAGTCTCTATGATTGGGGTCTTGTATGGCGATAGCAATTATTGGTACAATCGATCGATTGGCTCTTTCTACTTGGCCGTTTGCCCTGGGATGTTTAGTAGAATTCAAGGTATGATGAATACCATTTTCTTGGCAGAATTCTTCAAACTTCTTAGACGTGAAGCACGAGCCTCGATCCGTGATGACTTGTTCTGATAAGCCCCTTTGTAATACAAAGCTATCAAATGCTTTTAGTACACCTTGTACTGACGTGTTCTTGGTTGGGTAAAGGTGAACATATTTTGTCAAGTTGTCCACAATGACCAACAAAAATTGATTACCCTTGTTACTTGTCACAGGGCCCCAAGTGGTCCACGTTTACAACGGCAAAGGGTCGCTTACCCGGAGGAATGGGGTTTAGTAATCCTGGTTGTTTACCACTTTTAGTCTTATGTAGAAGGCAGTCTAGGCACATATGAATGTGTTGCTTTAGGAACCTTCTCATTCCAGGGAACCAGTAATTTTCTTGAACCCTTTTCATTACTCTTTCCACAGCAAAGTGACCTGCTAGGTCATGGAAGCGGACTGCAATACTTTTCCTCATTGACTTTGGTAGAACGTACAGTCGTTTTCGTTTCCCGTTTTCATGGATCGTTTTGTACAGAATACCGTTAACAAGTTCAAGATCGTCAACTTCGTGATTTTCTTCAGGTGTTCTTTCATCTTGAGGCTTTGAAAGAGCATTTATTTTTCTTTTCAGATCTGCATCTCCTCGCTGGTACATCATTACTTGGTCGTCATCGGAGAGAACGGTGAAGATTTGTAGCTTTTCTTCAACAGTAGCAAGAGTGTCGTGGGCTTCAGTCGTCGGAGCCCTACTTAATGCGTCAACATGACACATTTTTACACCTGGCCGGTGTCGTATCTCTGCAATGTCGTACTCTTGTATTAGATGGTACCATCGGGCGATCTGTGGGTTAATGGAACGTTGTACATTCAAATAGACTAAAGCCCGACAGTCAGTTACTACTGAGAACTAGATATCCAGTAGAAACTGCCGCAGTCTTTCGATGCACCACACTATAGCCATTAGTTCGAGTTTACTCGAATGGTACATGGCCTCTGCTGCGGTGGTCTTTTTACTCACACAGTAAACAAGATGGAATTCTCCGTCATTGCCTTTTCGTAGTAGCATCCCTGCCAACCCTGTAGCACTTGCATCAGTATGGAGTTCTGTAGTTGCTCGTGGATTGTAGAGAGCTAGAACAGGTGACGTGGTTAATGACTGCTTGAGGTCTTCAAAAGATTTCACTTGTTTGCTTGACCAAATGAAATCGACATCCTTCTTAGTGAGCCTTGTCAATGGTTCTGCAACAAAGGCATACTTCGGAATAAATCGACGGAAGAAACTTGTAAGTCCGACAAATCGACGTACTTCGTGTACATTTTTCGGTTGTGGGAATTCAGAAATTGCCTCTACTTTTCTTGAACCAGGTTTAACCTTGCCATGTGAGATTGAAAACCCTAGGTACTCCACTTGTTGTTTGCCAAACTCACATTTAGATAGTTTCAGCGTAAGATTAGCTCTCTCAATTTTATCAAAGACCTTATCCAGATTGACCAGCATTTCCTGCCAGTTTTCAGCAGGTAGCAGCAAGTCGTCAAGGTAGCACATGACAACAATGTTTCGTAACTCACCCAATGCGGCGTTATGAGTCTTTGAAATTCCGCTGGCCCATTCGTCAGCCCAAACATTAAACGAGTGAACTCTCCCGTTTCGTCGGCAGTTACAAATGCTGTCTTCGGAATTGCGTTCTCAGACAAGGGAATTTGTAGATACCCATGAGCGAGGTCCAAGACCGTGAAATACTTACAGCCGGATAGACGCTCTAGCTGGTCATCTATATTCGGCAGAGGGAAATGCTGCTTGACTGTCTGCTGGTTTAGTTTACGAAAATCGACAACCAGTCGTAGTTCACCTGTCTTCTTCTTAACTAATAGCACTGGGCTTAGCATAAGGTGATCTCGTTTCTCGAACTATCCCGTGCCTCTTCCATTCTTGAACAATCTTATGGATTTGAGCGCGTTCCTCTGACGTCGTCTTGTATGGTCGGCTGTTGAACGGTACACTACCGGTGTGTTCAACGATGTCCATCGTGAGAAGTGGCGTACACCCTAGCTCGTCCATCGTGAGGGCAAAACAGTCTCGATGTTCATTGACCAGTTGCAATAGCTGATCCCTTTCCTGGTCTCCAAGTTGAGGGTCCACCAGTAGTTCATCACGCTCAATTGGACGTTTAGAGACGTGTGGCGTTTCTCGTGTGGCGTACTCATCAACTTCAAGATTGAGAACTTGTACCATCTCTCCTCTACCCAAGCATTGGTCCTTTCCTATTAATTGTGCACTCACTCGACTAGTGTTCATGATTGGGACCATCAACTTTCCGTCAATCACTTCGCGAACACCCTCGACTCCTGAAGTCTTCCACAACATAGGACCCGTCTCGGAGCCGCGTGTCCCCACTTGGATAAAGTGTACCGTATTTGGTGGTATGATGGTAGCTTCCTTTGCCAACAGCTTAATTCGGTTGGGTAATGGCTCGAGATCAAGTCCAGCAAATGGTGCGTCGTCTTGGTTACCCAACCACAGATGGTCTCCTTTCTTGACGTAGACGATATGTGGGAGTTCCGTCCATGTGCGGCCAACTAGCAGCTGTACTGACTGTGCCTGGTCTGGTACTACCAGTATTGGTATACTAGCCCCTATCACAGTATCGATGCTGATGTCGGCATAGGCCTTGCCAAGTACGTCTGTAGCAACCCTGTTTACATCTCCGAACCCATAAAGGATGTCTTGCGTAGTGCGAACTTCTAGGCCACATTTTATTGCCGACGTGGCTTGTATGGTACACACTGCACTCCCTGGATCTAGCATGGATTGAAGTTCAGTATTATTTACAGTTGCCATCTTCAAGAATTTTTCCGGGGTTGATACACTTTTTACATTACTATTTTACAATCATTACATTTTTGGGTGGAACGGGTTGTTCCGTATTCAGTTGGTTGCAATCACGTTGCCGGTGTTCCTGTGACCCGCAGATGAAACATTTTCTTCTTGGTTTTGGACAATCTGTACTAATATGCCCATATAAATTACAATTGTAGCATTTAACTTCTTTCGGACGATAAGTATTTGCTCGTCGCGTCTCGTTTTCTTGGTTCGTGACTATTGGTGTATTTACAATTGGTCCATGATGGTTGGACTTCTGTTCTGTAACTTTTAACGTTGTAGTTATTTGGCTTGGAGGGTTTGTCCCTTCCCATCATGTTAGTAATACGTTGCCTTTCCACCTCTTAGAACTCTCGCAAGCCACTGAGTAATTCGTCTTCGTTTTCATGCTTTTTGAGATAACAGGTAGTTAGCTAATGTCTGGGACCAAAGGCCTACCGCTATTTGTTTCTTCGTGTCATGGAAATTAAGGTTAAGGGCTTTACACAACTTCACTTTGTTATGGAAATAGCTGTGAGTGCTGTCTCCTCTTTGTTGAGTACACAACTCCATTCGTTTCCAGCGATCAACTACACTGTCTTCTCCGATAAACATTCTGGTGAAACTCACCGTGAATGTGTCCCAGTCGGTCAGCACGTCGCTTCGAGCTTGATACCAATGGCTGGCCGCTCCCGTCAGATGAGTTCGTGCTGACTCCAGTCGGAAAGTTTCATGCCAACGGTGTAGGTCGGCAGTAGTGTTGATAATCTTCAACCACTCTGTTGCGTTCATTCCAGTAGGTTCTCCAGTGAAGTATGGAATCGTTTTATTGAGGTCAGGCATTACCTGATACGTTTGTCTTGTCACATCCTGTTGACGAGGTGGTACTTGAGAGTGTTGACCACCAATACCCACCTGTCTAATTAGCATATTCATCATTTCGTCACGTTGTCTATCTCGTTCAAGCATCATTTGAATCAGCTCACGTGTTGTCAGTTCTCCTGCTGGCTGAGCTCCAGCTTGCCCTTGAAAGTCGCCTCCTGGGCCTACATTAGGCTGAGCCCCAATTTGCCCTTGGACATCGCCTCCTACGTTAGGCTGAGCTCCAATTTGCCCTTGGACATCGCCTCCTACGTTAGGCTGAGCTTCATCTTCATCAAGATAATTAAATCGTATCATCTTGTCTTGTGGCTTTTATCTTTTATAGTCAGTTGCTGTCTGACAGATCGTATAGCCTACCACAAAATCGCGTACCGGTAACACGTTTTAAACACAAAACACACAAGTCTTCTGCACTGCACTTTTGAGAAACAATCCCACTTCTGAAATGTTAGCTACTCTACTTTTATAACGTGGGCCTAGTCGGCCATGAAGCGTGTCAGGATAAATTAGTAAATAATAACACAGATAACGTAATTAAATAAGATTATCGTTTATATTTAACAAGACTGTATTTTACTTACACGTTGCTACTGCATTTCTCTCGTTGCTAACCATCCAGTTATAATGCCACGTTTATTTACAATAGGCCAACGTTTCGATGAAATTTCACTCATCTTCTTCAGGGCCAATACAACTTAATATATAAAAAACGAAAACTACATTACATTGATGTGTGTCCTAAATATGTATGCTGATGATATGGTTATATATATTAGTGGATATGATTTGGTGGAATTATTTAGAATAATGAATGAGGAGCTTGTAAGAATAACTAGATGGCTTAATTTGAATAAGCTGAAACTGAATGTTAATAAATCAAAAGGTATGTTAATGATAAGTGAAAAGGTGAATAATTGTAAAGGTACTGAAACTAACCTGACACTGAGAGTCGAAAATGAGGAGATTGAAGTAGTTAAAGAGTTTAAATATTTAGGTATATTAATAGATGATAAACTAGATTTTAAGGCGCATGTAAATTACATAGTTAAAAAAATAGGTAAAAAATAGGTTATATGAGAAGAATAGGGGGCAAACTTTCAAGTTGGACGAGAAATATGGTTTATAAGAGCATAATTAAACCACTCCACTCAAACAAATTTTCAACCTGTGTTTAGATGAGGGAACCTTCCCTGATAAATTAAAAATTGCAAAAATCATCCCAATACTTAAAAAAGGAAATTAGATGGAAATAAATAACTACAGACCAATAGCACTCCTACCAGCAATATAAAAAATATTTGAAAAAATCTTAGCAATTAAAATTACAAATTTTCTATAAAAACACAACATTTTATCTACCAAACAAAACGTATTCAGGAAGGGAAAAAATACCATAGACACAATCGAGAAATTCGTAAATGTAATTAGTAACTCCCTAGACAAACGCATTCCCCTCATTGGTATTTTCTGTGACCTGTCAAAAGCGTTTGACTGTGTAAATCACCAAATCCTTCTTGACAAGTTACATCATTATGGGATCAGAGGGAAACCCCACAAATTATTTACATCATACCTATCAAACCCACAACAATACACAGAAATAAAAATGCAAAACTCAAATAACACGACCAAAATAAATTCTCGCATGCAAGCCTCAGAACATGGAGTGCCTCAAGGCTCGATTTTAGGACCACTCCTATTTATTATCTACATAAACGACTTGCCAAACATCATAGAGTTAATTGAAATATTTGCTGATGACACAAGCATCCTCTCCACAGAAACAAAAATCCTTTCACTTAAAGAATCAGCAGAACTAGAATTGGAAAAGCTACAAAGTGGCTCCTAGCAAACAAATTAATATTAAACGAAACAAAAACTACTTTTATTCACTTTAACTCGACAAAAAAGGAAAAAAATTCCGAACAGATAGGAGAATTAACAAACAAACACACTAACTCAAAGATACAAAACTTAAAAAGCACACAATTTCTAGGACTTATAATAGACAAAAATCTGACATGGAATCCACATTAAAAACACAATTTCTAGGACTTATAATAGACCAATCAGACAGATCAGAAATATATCGAACATAAAAACAGCAAAAATCGTCTACAACTCATACTTCAAATCGCACTTAAGTTATGGAATAACCCTATGGGGGACCTCAACATCATCGCAACAGATCTTCAAAATTCAAAAAAGAGCAGTCAGAGCAATAGTAAAGGCAAACCCTAAAACATCCTGCAAACCCATCTTCACACAACTAAAGATATTCTCCCTCTACAGTTTGTATATATATGAAGCAGCACTCTCCATTAGGAAAAGGATACACACCATTCAAACGCGAAGCCAGACACACCAACACATGACTCGACACAACACCGAACTTGAACAAAACCATTTCAAAACGAAAAAGGGACAATTAAATTCAGAATACATAAAAATTCAAATTTATAATAAACTTCCGAAAAATGTAAAGTCATCAAATTCTTCAAACATTTTTAAAAAAAGACTTGCAGATTTCCTAAATAAAGAACAGTTCTACAGCATAAACGAATTCTTACATAAATGAGCACGGTACCGTAACCTAGAAACACTATGTCTTTAGATTTTAGTATTAAGCAAAATATTGGACTACTAAATAATTGTACAAAGTAATATATAAATAGTCTACAATTAGATAGATATATACACATATTCATTTAACTTATATACCTTATTTAACATATATTATACCTGTATCTAAAATATATTAGGCCAAAACTAGCTAGGCCATAGAATTAAGGCAAAAAATAATGTACATAACCTCTAGAATTAAGTATACATAATTATTTATATATGTAATGTTAGGCCAAACCCTAAGTCTGGCCACAAAAAGGGTAATACGATATAAAATTATTGTCATCAAAATGTAAAAATTGAACCCAAATAAATATTCTATTCTATTCTATATTGTACCAAGTTTATAAAAATGATGTTGAAAGGTTACAGGTGTTGCAGAATAAGGCTATGAGATGTATCATTAGATGTGGAAGGGAAACACCTATAAAGAGTATGCTTAATACTTTGGAATGGTTGAGTGTGAAGGAAAATATATTATTGTTAGTATTAGTTTTCATATATAAAGTTAAAAAAGGAATGATGCCAAATTACATGGAGGACAAGATGACTGATGTGAGTAAGGTACATAATGTAAATACTAGGGGAGCAGAAGAAGGAAAATCATGGAGGTCAAATTGTAAAAGTAAAAAATGGCTAGGCTCAGTCTTTAACAATGGTGTAAAGGAATTCGATATGTTACCCAGGGAAATCAAAGAAATAAATAGTTTGGGCATGTTTAAAAGTAAATGTAAAAGATGGATTAAATTACAAGATTTATAGAATAATGTAAGGTAAGAAAGGATTTTAGAAAGGCCTAAGTATTAATAAAGTAGTGCTAAGCAGGTTGAACATATGGGAAAATAAAGTATGCATTGTTAGGTAGCTGAGTAGTAGGTCTAAATAAATATTATGTAAAATCCTAGTATGATAGTGTAATGTTAATTTTTAAAGTGTTTTCAAGTTGTTTGTTGTAATTGATGTTGTGTAGTAGTTGTATGCTATAAATGTGATGTAAGATGTAACGAAATGGCTAGAATGAGCCAGAAATAAAGAAATACAATACAATACAATACAATAATTACAGAACAAAACTGGGAAAACAAAATACAACAAAATATAAACAATAGAAATCACTGCACATATGGCGAATTAAAACAACTCAAAGAATCACTGCAAAGCTTGACGTTGCAAAGAAAGAAGAAAGTCACTTCATGTCCGTCTTATTGTTTTTCGTCATGGATCTTGTCACTCTGAGACCCCGTTTTTATTACTCGCTTTCTAACGCGGGTTGGCCGATAACGTGGGTAACTTTTGTAGTGTGAACGCACAGAATTGCAACGCTAGTTGGAACTTCAACCCACGTCGGAACTCGGAGTTACTCGCGTAAGCTTTCAATATGGCCGACCACACTGCTACCAGCTGATTGCAAGCGACGTAAACAAACTTAATATAACCTCAATTATATACGTAATAATGTGGTTGTTGATTCAAGACGAGGTATTTATTAACTATTAGTTGTGCCTACACCAATCAATTCATGCATTACATTCAATACAGTAATCAATAAATACATTATAGGTTATGTTGCCATGGTGTTGTGATTGCTGACGGCGGTAAGTGAAAATGCAGTGAAAACGCAAGTCGGTTACGCACGTCTTTTTAACCAGCGTTCGAAGTGAGTAATAAAAACGGGGTCTGACTGTCGATGTATTTACTTGCAACAGATCATCTGCAGGAACTAAAGCGGCTGTCACACGATTACAAAAATCGCGCGAGTTGGCTCGCGCGAGTAACTCTCTGGGAGTAGGCCTACACTTGTTTACATGGAACTCACCGCCTCCCCGTCAGACGGTGAGCCAGTGAGCGCGAGCTCGCGCTCGCCACGAAAAATGTCCAGCTTGTTCAACTTCCTAGCAAGTCGAGGTAGCGAGAGCCAATCAGAACCCACTACCATAACACGTGACCAGTGAACACCAATAGGTGGCGTTGTTGTTACCTTCATTGTCTGTTGTGTGACAAGGATGGTAATAAACTCGCGCGAGCCAACTCGCGCGATTTTCTCAATCGTGTGACAGCTGCTTAACTGGGGCGTTGGTTGTTGGTCCATTGGTTTCACAGTCAACCTATTTGGCTGTACATGTATCCCTGAAATTGCAGGTTTCCACGTTACTGATAAACGTTGGCTATCTTGCTGTTTATTTAGACTGTGAGCTCGTTTATTAATCTCAATGGCTTCCCGTAACATTCTAGGAAGAAACTCCTCAACGGTGGCAATGGGTTTCATGCCAGCAAAGTCGATAACATGACCACTTTCTTTAGAATGTTGAGCAAGGACTGATGTTTTATCCATGTGCTCAACAGCTAGCCTGTGTTCCTGTTTTCGTTGAAACATGTTTCTTCCTGTTTGACCTGTGATAGTTGCTAGTGTTAGTGTTGACAAGATTAGCAATGATAACTGTTGTTTATTAAATGACAATGTTGTTATGACAACATCCATACATGGAGTATACATAGTATATAGAGATGCATACTATTATACAACATCTTCCCTTCTTCGTTTATGTATAGCTAGTTAACAATTTTACTTAATATATTTAATTATTATTCCTTGTATCGTAACGGAAGTATCACTCTTCTTCCACTGCGAGTTCGCATCTTCTGTCCAGGCGAGTCTTGGGTGTGAGCCGGCACCAGTTGAACTTCCTGCTCTATGTCTGGCTGATCTACATGAGGTTCTGATTCATTCAATCTGGTGGCAGTTTGTAGGCCTACTTTGGCGACATCAGGTTCCCTATCTGTGTCAGCCTGGACTGGAGCTTCTCGTATGAATTTTCTATTTCTTCGATACTTTGATCCATCCACATCCACAATGTAGGATCTGGTTGACAGTTTCTCGGCTACAGTCCCGGGTCGCCACAGCTTATCGCGATCTCCTGGATTCGGCTGATAGTCAAGCGGATTAAAGGACAATACAAGAACAATTAGGGGTTTTGTGGTAGAGGTCTGAATTTTGGACTGTATACTCAGAACAATATTCTAAGAAAATTGCCTCGAGGTGCCATGACAAAATTCGTCCGGTTAAGGGGGTGGAAGGGGTTGAAAAAATGGCATTTTTAAAAAATTCGAAAATTCAAATATCAAACTAAATTTTATCCTAAGATTACAAAATTAATACATATTGTAGATAAAAGTCCAAAATTTATTTAAAAAATACATATTACCATATATGTATATCTAACCATATTTTACACCCTTTGACTTTTATTAACAAATTTTCTCACTGTGCTGGGAGGATTGGCCTACCAGACGTGGGTTTTGTGATAGGGCCGTGAATTTTCCCTAAAATACTCAGAAAAATGTTCTCTAAAAAATGGCTCGAGGTGCCCTCAAAAAAGTTGCTTGCTTATAGGAGAAAAAGGGGGTGTACTAAAAGGGGTTGATAACACTAAAATAAATAAATCTGTATTCAAATATAATATTAAGGACGCCAAATTAACATTTATTGTAGATTAAGATCTAAAGTTTAATTTAAAAAATTAAAATTTCACCATATATGTAAATCTGATCAGATTATGCGCCCTGACCACTTTTCATAAATTTACTCAATATTAACGAAAGTGTATCGTGTGACCACTTATTTTGTCCCAAATTATTCCAATATTACGAATTAGGACGAAAAGAACATTTTGCCATGCCTTGGGTACATTTTCACACAATGGACTTTGACCCATTTTTACAAATTTACTCCAAAATAACGAAAGTGTATAGTGTGACCACTCGTTTAATCCCAAATTATGTCAATAATACGAATTATGACGATTTTTTTTAATACCTTGGGCACATTTTTTTTGGGCTACAATCACATTTTCAAATACAAATGCTTACAACATTTAAGTTTTATTTTATTAAATCGTACAACGCGCACAAGGCAACATACTCGTAAATAATTTGTCAAATTTAGGGCTGCTCTATAATAGCCTGGCAATAGCTTCCCGTTATCGTTACAGTTAACAGGCAATGTTAAATCATAACCAATATTCCCGTTTCAATTGCAGGGCCTCGTTCCCGGGCTATTGTGAATAGTCCTTGTGTAAATAACTCAATAAAAATCTAAATGAAAATTAAATTCGGAAAGTGTTATGGAACAAATCTACGACTTCCCGTGCACTAATAAAATAAATATACTGTACCTATTTGTATAACATCAATAATTGGGTCATTCTCGTATAAATGGAAGAAAACATTTGTATTTTTTTTTTTTTAATATTGCTTAAAAGTCTTAATTTTTTTTTTTTTTATGATTGTACTACTAGGATTCCAATAAAGTTACCAGCAAAGATCAAAACCAAATATCTTTGGATTCCAAGAGCACTTATGACTTTTACAAGCCAGGGGGATCTAGGGGGATGATGCGGTAATAGGGGAATGACGGTGAGAAAAAAACACTTACCTTACAAACTGATGATATTATTCTTATTCTGCCAAATACTTTACTGTAATCACTTCTAACAGCTAGGGTGTCTTTGACATCACTCAAGCCAAGAAGACAGAAAAGGTGGGAAAGTATACATTACCAACCCACCAACAAAAAACTCCACTAAAGAAGGTTTTAGGGGTATGATGGAAATTGCTTGGGACACACTTTGAAGGGCCATAGTAATCTCAAATCAACTTGAAATGTAAAAAGTAGTTACTTTTATTTTAAAGTAACCATTTAAGACCAATTTATGACCAATGGCAATAGATTTTAAAATATACTAGAATGAGGGTCCCCAATTTGATCTTTAGAATGTTGTTTGGGACAACCTAGGGGAATGATATTTATGGGCTGTTTTGCTCTACCCTCAACATATTCTGATGGGAAAAAATATTTTATTTATTGGAAACACTTGCCAGATGACCTCTTTCAAATAATGCAGAATTTTTTTTTGAAAAAATTAATTAATCTTGGAGAAAAAAGACAGGAATATTCCATATATACGAGAACGACCCAACTGTGCTTTTAAAGAAGATATTTTGACAAGTTTATATAACTAATTACCAATTCACTGATCTTTTATTCAAAACATACTTACAATAAGAAAACAGTATGAAGACCATATAAAATGGAGTATTGATTGACCAAAAAAGACTCATCCATCAACGTGGCTATATTATTATAGCGTTAGCAAAGCGGCCAGTATTCACAGTACATGATTCACACATCATGAATGTACTATTTTGATCCAATAGGTGTGTTGACACTCGACTACAAAACCACCAAATTGTTAGGTTACTCTAAATAGGCTATTTGACGCTTATTGTTAGAAAATGGATCAGAGTCCATTGCGTGAAAATATGCCCAAGGTGTTACAAACAAAATTCGTCCTAATTCGTATTATTGGCAAAATTTGGGACAAAACGAGTGGTCACACTATACACTTTCGTTAATCTTGAGTAAATGTGTGAAAATGGGTCAAAGTCCATTGTGTGAAAATGTACCCAAGGCATTGCAAAATGTTCTTTTCGTCCTAATTCGTAATATTGGAATAATTTGGGACAAAATAAGTGGTCACACGATACACTTTCGTTAATATTGAGTAAATTTATGAAAAGTGGTCAGGGCGCATAATCTGATCAGATTTACATATATGGTGAAATTTTAATTTTTTAAATTAAACTTTAGATCTTAATCTACAATAAATGTTAATTTGGCGTCCTTAATATTATATTTGAATACAGATTTATTTATTTTAGTGTTATCAACCCCTTTAAGTACACCCCCTTTTTCTCCTATAACCAAGCAACTTTTTTGAGGGCACCTCGAGCCATTTTTAGAGAACATTTTTCTGAGTATTTTAGGGAAAATTCACGGCCCTATCACAAAACCCACGTCTGGTAGGCCAATCCTGCCAGCACAGTGAGAAAATTTGTTAATAAAAGTCAATGGGTGTAAAATATGGTTAGATATAGGCCTACATATATGGTAATATGTATTTTTTTAAATAAATTTTGGACTTTTATCTACAATATGTATTAATTTTGTAATCTTAGGATAAAATTTAGTTTGATATTTGAATTTTCGAATTTTTTAAAAATGCCATTTTTTTAACCCCTTCCACCCCCTTAACCGGACGAATTTTGTCATGGCACCTCGAGGCAATTTTCTTAGGATATTGTTCTGAGTATACAGTTCAAAATTCAGACCTCTACCACAAAACCCCTAATTGTTAGCCTTATCCGCCTAGCTATGAAGGCGAATGTCTTGTCCAACTTGTAATTCTGGCAATGGCCTGGCTGTCTTATCGTAGTTGCTCTTCATTCGCATCTTCTTGAGCTCGATATTTTCCAATACGGCTTCTACCACTTTTGGGACCAGAAGTGATGTAGTTGTCGGTAAGGTTGTTCTAGTTCGACGGGACATTAGTTTTTGTACTGGACTAGCCAGTAACTGGTCTGTTGGTGTATTTCGCCAATCTAGGATTGCCTTCCAAGGATCGGAGTTGGAGCGGAAGGTTTTCTTTAGTAACCGTTTAACGATTTTCACTGTTGCTTCTATTTTTCCATTGGATTGGCTATGTCTTGGCGATGATGTGTTGTGTGTAAACTCCCATTCAGTGGCAAATCTTCTAAACTCTGCACTGACAAATGGAGTGTCATTATCCGTGACTAACACTTCGGGAATTCCATGACGGCTAAAGTTCTTCTTAGTTACTTCCACGAGTGTGGCTGCCAATGAATTTTCTATTTCATCTAACTCCCAGAAATCTGAATAGTGATCTACTAAAAGGAGATATTTTTTTTCTTGAGAAAGAACATATCCATCGACACTCGAGACCATGGAATGTCCGGTGTGCGTTGTGTTTGCAGCGGTTCTTTTTGTTGTTTATCTGCAAACTCTTGGCACGCTGTACAATGCTTTATAGTCTCTCGAATGTCGGCTGACATCTGCGGCCAATACAAAACATCTCTGGCTTTTCTTAAGCATGCTTCGGTTCCAAGGTGACTAGCATGTATCCGTACCAACATCTCACGCCGCATCGTCTTTGGTATGATAATCTTACTATTTTTAAACACAACACCATTTTGTACACTAAGCTCTTCTTGGCAAGACCAATATTCCCCGATATTGATTGGAATTTTTGATTTGTCAACTGGCCATCCAGAAAGAATGGTCGTGATGAGTGACTGTAGTACTTCATCTGTTTCCGTGCATCTTTGGATTTGTTGTAGTCTTTCGCTGGTTACATTTAGGTGTTCAGTCTGATTGATTTCTTCTACTTCACGGTGTATCTTATCTTCTGTTTCCATCTGATAAATGATGTAATCCTTCTCGATTTCTTTACTCCCTCCTGGAACAGCTGCTCGCGACAGGAGATCTGCAATCAGCATCTCCTTTCCAGGTTTGTAGTTTACTTGAAGATTGAACCGTTGTAACCTTAACAGCATACGTTGCAAGCGTTTAGGTGCTTGTAACAATGATTTCTTGAAGATTATTTCTAAAGCTTTATGGTCGGATTCAACTCGGATGATGTCTTTACCGTAAAGGTATTGTGAAAACCGTTCGCAAGCAAACACAATTGCAAGACATTCCTTTTCGATGACTGCATAGTTCCTTTCAGTGTTCGATAAAGTGCGTGAAGCAAACGCTACAGGTTGTCAACCTTGCATTAATGTTGCTCCGATCCCAACATCGCTAGCGTCACTCTGTATTGTGACTTCGTCAGATACGTCAAAGTACTTGAGAACAGGTGCAGTGGTTACAAGTTCTTTTATAGTATCGAATGCAACTTGTTGAGCTGATTGCCAGGCCCATTTTACGGTCTTATCTGTAAGTCTTCTTAAGGGTTCGGCAATATCAGACAATTTTGGAAGAAATTTTGCCATGTAGTTAACGAAACCCAAGAATCTCTGAACACCTTGGACATTATTTATTGATTTAACTGCTTGTATTTTAAGGAAGTCGACCTTCAGTCCTTCTGGCGTTAGTATGTGACCTATATATGGCACCTCTTTCATTTTTAGTTTCAGCTTGCTCTTGTTGAACTTCAGGTCAACTTCTCTTGCTCTCTGAAGAACCTTTTCGAGGTTCAAATCGTGATCTTTCTCTGCTTCTTGTTGGCTATGTCCCGAACCATACACCAAGATGTCGTCTGCTATAACTATAATACCGGGTAAACCATCCAGCAGCTCATGCAAACGTCTTTGGTACTCCTCTGGTGCGGTGCTTATACCAAATGGCATTCGTAGCCATCTAAATCGTCCTGAAGGGGTCCAGAACGTGGTTAGTTTCGAGCTTTCATCATCTAACTCAACTTGCCAAAACCCGTCTTTGGCATCGAGGACACTAAACACTTTTGCATTTTTTAGTTCCGGTAGTATCTCTTCCATCTTCGGCAATTGATAGTGTGAGCTTTTAACGCTTTATTTAGATCCCGTGGATTGATACATACTCGTATTTTATTAGGTTTCTGCACTGCTACCATACTGCTTATCCATTTACTAGGTTCAGTTACCTTAGTTATGATACCTGCTTCTTCCATTTCTTTTATCTTCTTTCGCAATGCTTCCTTTAGTGCAATTGGCACACGTCTTGGCAAATGTTGAACTGGCTTCACATCCTCGTCAATTTCCAAGTGGTATTTCCCAGGTAACTTACCCAGGCCTTCAAAAACATCTTGATATTATCCAGTAATGCCATTGTTGGATTTGTTGATTCTTAATCGTGCATAGATTTGCTCTAACTTTTATTAATCGAAGGGCTTTACATGTAATGGCAGATAACAATGGTGCTGGTCGTATTTGTGACTTGAAACACAACATCTTCTGTTGTTTTGCCATAAGTGCACCGAATCTTCACTTGACCACATGGTTTCATCACATTACCACCATAGCACTTGAGGTTCACTTTGCTTATCTTCATTGGGGGGTTATCGTTTTTTTGTTAATTTACATAACTGCTTGTGACTAATAACGTTACAGGTTGCTCCACTGTCTAGCTGACACTTAATGTTCTTTTCTCGGTCGCTAACTCTCATGTTTATCTTCACAAACCACTGTTTTTTCTCCTCACTTTTCAACTTTTCCACTTTATATAGTGACTCATCGTTCACCAACTGATTTGTAGATTCTTCGCTCGAGCTGTCACTTTCATTTTCACTGTCACTTTCTTCTACAGCTCGGATATGTTTATCCTTTCTACCTTGACTTGTGTATTTCTTCTGGAAACACATATCTTCAAAATGATTCCATTTGTCACAAGATTTACATTTCTTTCCATTTGCCGGGCACTTTTCTCTGCCTTTTGAATGAGCTCTCCCACAGTATTTGCACATTTTCTTTTCTTTATGCCTATGCCTACTGCGGTCTTTCTTCTCATCATATGACTTCTTCCACTTATCTGACTTGTTGTAGTGAATCTTTTCTTCCTCTTTGCTGTCAAGCTTGGTCATTTGACTCTCTGTCTGTTCGCTGGCCTTGCAACGCTCTAATGCAGAGGTAAGTGTTAGATTTTTATCTCGCATGAGTCGATTTCTGACAGATTTATCTCTTTTTCCCCAGGACTAGGCGATCTCTAATAATCTCATCATGCACTCTGATTGGATAATAGTTACATGTTGATGCCAGACGGCGAAGTCTATTTATGTATTGTAAGACGTTCTCGTCTTCCCTGCTTTGCTTCTCCGAAAACTGCCCTTTCATAGATCGTATTAATTTCCGGTTCAAAACATTCTGTTAATGCGCGCAGTACTTCGTCCGCTTTAAGGCGTTGGTCTGTAGTGAGGTCGAGATGTTTTAGAGTCTTTCGACACTCTTTACCCATTGCTAGGCGTAAAGTAGCAACTCTTTTCTCCTCTCCTCCAGCCTTCACTCCTGTTGCAATTTCATAGTCATTCCACTCTTCAAGGAATGAACCCCAGTTACTAGCCAACTTATTTTGGTCGCTTATGTCCATTGGACTAGGAAAAGGAATGTTATTGAGGCTGTCTCCCATGTTTGCCTCAAGTGATGTATCTTTCTTTAGAAGTTCTTAGCTTTTTTCGTTGTGAGTTCTTTGACCTGAACTGTCATACAGCTTGTTTTCTGTTTGTCTAAGCTCTTTGCCTTCCTTGACACTAAATTTTTTGCATAAATTCCTTTGTCTATGGCAAGGCTACTTTAAATTGGTCAGTTCTACAGTTAATACTCACTTTTGAGTGTATCTTTACTGATATCTTGTTGCTTCGGGTTACTTTATTTAGTTTTATCACTCGTCAAACATTCTTCTTTAAAAGAAACTATTTAAACTTCTTCTCTTTTGACGAGTGCCCACTTCTCGACACCATGTTGACAAGATTAGCAATGATAACTGTTGTTTATTAAATGACAATGTTGTTATGACAACATCCATACATGGAGTATACATAGTATATAGAGATGCATACTATTATACAACAGTTAGTTAGCCTAGGTTGGCTGCACTGAGTCAAGATGGCGCACATCTAGAGAGAACGTAGCGACTGTCAGCTACTCACATTTAATACCTGTATTAACGTATGTAGAATAAACCACTAATTGGAATTACTACTAAGGTGTTATTAATATGCATCCTGAATTATTACATGGTGTACAGAAGTGGTAGTTTGTGACAAAACCGCGCGTGAAGTGATCAAGTTGGGCAAATCCTAACTCGGCCCGAAGCCAATGCTAGGCCTATCGCGTCACCGCCGACTCGCCTAGACAAAGAGAGCCCAATGCTCAAGACCCCTATAGGGGAGTAATGGAAAATGCGCGCCAATGCGCCTAGCAGTGCTGCAATCAGAATTGACTGACGCAAGGGCGTAAGAAAACCCGAAAATCTGACTAGGCCCTAGCAAATCTTGTTCAGTAAGTAGGCCTGAATAGGCCCAATTATAATTTAAACAGAGCCTATAAAACTATAATGGCTCAGGCTCATAGGAAGCTCCCCGAGATGGAGTTTAGTGGCAATGTAAGTGAGCATTGGCGGGTGTGGAAGCAGAAGTTCAGCATTTACCAGAGGGCTACCAAGGGCTACAAGGACGATGAAGAGGACCAGGTGGCGACCCTACTTCACTTCATTGGAGATGAAGGGCTGTCAATATTTAATACCTTTGATATGCGAGAAGCAGAAAAAAAGAAGATTCAATGTGTTGTCGACAAATTTGACGAGTACTGCAACCCGCGTAAGAATTTGATCTATGAACAGAGTGTATTTTTTACTTGCTCGCAGCAAGAAGGTGAGGCCTTCGACTATTTTCTTACTAATTTAAAGGTTCTGGCTGCAACGTGTGAATTTGGCTCCATGAAAAAACAATTATTAACACTGCGGGTGGTGTTAGGAATCTGGGACAAGGGATTGAAAGAGAGACTCTTAAGGGTCAGTGACCTAACGTTAGAAAAAGCAGCGGACTTTTGCCGTGCTGCAGAGGCAAGCAGACTACAGGCCCAGGCCATGGAGGAAAAGGTGCCAGTAGAAGAGTTGCTTTTAAGGCAAAGTGAAAGCCCAGCTTCCGTTCAAGAGGTCGGTCTGCACAAGAAGCCGTGGGGTCCCAAGAAGGAAGATTCAAGAGGCAGTAGGCCTACCAGGTCAGAAGAATTCAAGAGCAGTGGGAAGAAAGAAGACGACAGAAAATTTAACTGCAAGAAGTGTGGGTACAGACATAGTTTGAGACAGTGCCCGGCATATCAGAAAACGTGCTTGAATTGTAAAGAGAGTAATCATTTTGTTAAAATGTGTCCAAGGAGAAAGAAGGTGGATGAGTGTAAGGTAGAGGATGAGGAGTCCGAGGATGAACATAACACAAATCAGTATGCGGACACTGAAGTAGAGCATGTAGACGAGTTTTATGTTTCATCTCTGATGCAATCTGTCAATCAGGTTCAAAACAATTGTACGGAAACCAATAGGATGTGGTTGCAGGAAGTATCCATCCAAGGTACCAATATAAACTGTAAGATAGATACAGGAGCGGAGGTAAGTGTTCTACCCTGGAAAGTGTATGACGATTTAAAGTTGCCTAAACTGTTGGAGAAAACTTCAATTGTGCTAGTTGCATTTGGCAATTCTAAAATCAAACCTGTAGGTACTGTCAAACTTGAATGTAAGCATGTGAAAGATTTGGGAGGTTAGCCTATACAAAAAGACTTTGTTGTTGTAAACCAAGAGTTCAGGCCATTATTGGGACTGAGGGATTGCATGAAATTAGGTGTTGTTGAAAAGATAGATGCATTAGGGTCCCTCGCTAGGCCTAGTGTTCCATTGTTGGGAACAAAAGAGAGTGTGTTGGAAGAAAATAAGGCAGTATTTTCAGGGTTAGGATGCATGCCTGGGAAACATAAAATAACCTTACAGGAAAACTGTGTGCCAGTAATCCATCCGCCACGACGGATTCCAGTTGCTATGTTAGGCAGACTGAAAACAAAGTTGGAAGAGCTAGAGGCTGCTCGGGTTATAGAGAAAATTACCAAGCCTACAGACTGGGTCCACAACCTTGTGATAGTCGAGAAAGCCAATGGTACGCTTAGGCTATGCCTAGACCCGGTTGACCTCAACCGAGCGATTAAACGCGAGCACTACCCAATACCTACTAGAAGATGTGATAGCTAATCTAGCCAACATGAAAGTGTTCTCTATTGTAGACATGAGGGAGGGGTTTTTACAAATTTTGTTAGATGACCAGAGTTCAGAGCTCTGCACTTTCAAAAGTCCGATTGGTAGATTTAAGTTTTTAAGACTCCCTTTCGGAATTAAATCTGCCCCAGAGGTGTTCCAGCGTAAAAACATGGAAAACTTTGGGGACATTCCAGGGGTTCAGGTAATCTTTGATGACATTATTGTAGCCGGTACAAATGAAGAAGAGCACGATTGTGCTCTCAGAGCACTCTTTAAGAGGGCACAGGATCTTAATATTAGGTTCAACCCATCAAAATTTCAATACAAAGTTGATGAGGTAAGGTACATGGGCCACATAATGTCGGCACAAGGGTTGAAGGTTGATGGGGAGAGGGTGAAAGCCATATTGGAAATGCCCAGTCCAACAAATGTAACAGAGCTGAAACGGTTCATGGGGGTACTTAACTATGTAAGCAAGTTCATTCCAAACTTGTCTTCACTTAGCGCACCACTAAGGATGCTTCTTAGGAAAGATGTTCCCTGGGAATGGAATCATGAACAAGTTAAAGCTTAGGCTGTGATTAAAGAGAAATTGTGCTCCTCACCGGTACTAACCTATTATGACCCTACGAAGGAATTAGTTTTGCAAACCGATGCCTCACAGAGGGGAATAGGGGCCTGTCTTATGCAGGAGGGACAACCCATCGCGTACGCGTCCCGTAGTATGACCGATTCCGAAGTTCGATTCTCACAAATCGAAAAAGAACTGGCTGGAATAGTGTTTGGCGTGAAAAAGGTTTCACTACTACGTATATGGACGACGAACAGTGATTCAAACTGACCATAAACCGTTGGTTTCGATTGTAAACAAAAACATCAACAAGGTGTCACCCAGACTCCAAAGACTACAACTTAACCTTGTAAAATATGATCTTGATGTTAACTATGTACCTGGCTCGCAGATGTACCTAGCGGACACATTGTCCAGAGCTGCCCTGCCAGAAACAGGTGGGAATAATCTCGAGGAAGATGTTACAGTTCACAGCATATTCAAACACTTAGCAATGTCCAAGGAGAAGCAAGAGGAATTTAAAATTGCAACTGCAAACTATGAGACTGCTCAGATCCTCAAAAATCTGGATGACAGTGGATGACCAGATCATAGGTATCAAGTCCCGACAAGTGGTAAGTACTATTGGAACATCAGAGATCAACTGTCATTTAGTGACGGGCTCGTATTTGTAGGAGACCGAGTCTTGGTCCCACCCATTCTCAGGAAGAGTATGCTAGACCTATTGCATGAGGGGCATTTGGGGATAGAAAAGACCAAGTCTCGCGCAAGACAGGTTATCTTTTGGCCAGGTATGACCAAAGAAATCGAAGATAAAATTAACAGTTGCGGAATTTGTCGAAAATTTAAAAAAAAAAGAATGTGAAAGAACCCTTGATTCCATACCACATACCTGATAGGCCGTGGGAGGTCTTGGCTACAGATATATTAGAGTTTCAGGGAAATCGTCCAAAAGGAGGATAGTGGAACGGTCAGAAGAAACAGACGAGATTTGATGAAAGTATATGAGAGTCCGGAAAATGCGGCTAACAACTCTCACTTCGATGTAGATTTACCAATGGAAGTAGCTGAAGAGAATTCTTTAAAGTCAAACCTAATGGTTCCACAAAGCCCAGTTCCCTTAGCAGTGGAACAGTTTCCCAGTCCCAAACACCGTACTAGGTACCCAGGGGCCGCTGTTCCCTTAGCAATAGAACAGTTTCCAACCCCGAAACGTAGTACTAGGATGGTAAAAGAACCCATAAGATTTAAGGATTATGTCAAATACTAAGGTACGGATTTTGGTAATGAAACATTGTCATTTACTTGATATTTGTGCTGTAATGTTGTAATTTAGATAAATTCCAATCATGTAAGCGATTTCATGTCAATTACTCTAAGGCCTAGAAACACTGTATATCTCATTGTTCTGCTATACTTTAATAGGCCTACCTATTAAAGGCATTATTACTTGCTTAATTAATATAGTAGTTTAGTATTTTAAGTTGTTCAGAGTCAAGGCTTGTTATGTACTAAGAAAGCAATAAGCTGGTGTAATTCCAATCATGCTTATAGGCCTAAGAGGTATCATTATCATATTGTGTTCAGCCTGATTATTGACTGTATCAAAATGAGGGGAAAGATGTGATAGTTAGCTAGTGTTAGTTAGCCTAGGTTGGCTGCACTGAGTCAAGATGGCGCACATCTAGAGAGAACGTAGCGACTGTCAGCTACTCACATTTAATACCTGTATTAACGTATGTAGAATAAACCACTAATTGGAATTACTACTAAGGTGTTATTAATATGCATACTGAATTATTACATGACCCACATAGCATTTGTCACAATTTCCACACGGAATTTCATACACGTCACTACCTTCTAGGTGAATGTGGTCCTTACTGTTTCTTAACAACTCTCCTATCTTTCTGTCAGTGTTAAAGACTGTTTTGATGTTTTGTTTAGCAAGAATTTTATATATATATATATATATATATGTAGATGTGGATTCTGCGGTGATTTGCCCTGTGTTTTGAGTTGATGGCTCTAAAAAGAACCGTTCTTCTCGACGTTTCGAAAAGCTGTGGCTTTCCATCTTCAGGAGTCGATGCTGAGTCTGTGACGGACGGCAGTCGAATGGCATGAGCTCACTTCGTGCCTCCTTATATAGCCTGGCCTGGTAACCAATCAGGGCTCAGACGCGACCTGATTGGTGCGGGCGTTGTACCCCTGCGCCCTGATTCGTGCGTGCGTTGTACTCCTGTGTACGCGCCCTACTCCTGGTATTGCAAGCTGGTGGTCCAGATGATGGTTGTACCGTGGAGTCAGTGATGGTCTGAGAAGTTATTTTTCTCCTCTTGTCCAACTTCTTAGGCGGGTGGCGAGATCTGTGGCGAGCCTCGTCGTCCGGTTCCACTGGTTGAACCGTGATGGAAGCGATGATTGGTTTCCAAGCACTGGGGAGGCAACTCCCATCGTCCCGCTTGTTGAGGTTATGAGGCCGCTTTTCAATCTCCACCCTTTCCCGGACTTCGCGAGGGAGGAAGTTATCAATGGTGGCAATGCAATGGGTATCAGTGAAGTTAATCGCATGTCCAGTTTGTTCCACATGTTGGGCAAGAGCAGAGGAGGTGACCTTACTGGTCACATTTCTAGAATGCTCCTGGACACGGACAGAGATCTTCCTGCCAGTTTGGCCGATGTATGATTGGTTGCACTCACCGCATGGGACCTCATACACACCCTTACCCTCCAAGGGAATACGGTCCTTAGCAGTTCTCAGGAGACTACCTATTTGTCTGTCAGTGTGAAGATGGTCTTGATGTTGGCAGCTGCTAGTAACTTTTTGATGCGTTCTGAAGAGCCCTTCACATAAGGCAGAAAGGCATAGGATACAGGTCAATCTCCTCCTTAGTCTCATTACTGGTGGTCTTAGGCTGCCTATTCCAAGCTTTGTTGAATAGTCGGTTAGGAAAGCCATTCTTCAGCAGAGCTTCACGTAAAGCCTTGGCTTCAGCCTTGATGTGGTCTCCATCAGAGATGCGTTTTGCGCGAGTAGCAAGTGTGTAGGCAACGGATCTGATCTGGGCTGGGGCATGGTGAGAAGTGGCGTGCAGGTATCGGTTAGTGTGCGTCGGCTTCCGATAGACGGTATGGCCAAGGCTGCCATCGGGTCTCTTCATTACGAGGACGTCCAGGAAAGGTAATTTACCTTCGACTTCCAACTCTATGGTGAACTTAATGTTGGGGTGGACCGAGTTGAGATGGTCATGGAACTCGGCTAGCTTCTCTTTGCCGTGTTGCAGATGGCAAAGCAATCATCGATGTAGCGTCGCCAGCATCGGGTTTAAGAGGAGCTGAATCCAGAGCTTTGGTCTCGAAATCCTCCATGAACAAGTTGGCAACCACCGGTGAGAGTGGTGATCCCATCGGGGCGCCTTCCACTTGCTTATAGAAACACCCATCGTAGATGAAGTACGTGGTAGACATGCAATGTCTAGTTAAGTTCGCAAGGTGGTCTGGTAGGTGCAGTTTGTCACGGATGATGTCCAAAGCTTCATCAACTGGTACTTTAGTGAAGAGTGATACAACGTCAAAACTGACTAACATATCTCGTGGTTCTAACTCTATATCTCGTATGATATCCGTGAAATGCGTCGAGTTTTTGACGAACGAATCAGCGTCCTCGGTCCAAGGCTGTAGTATCTTGGCCAGGTGGCGGGCCAGAGCTTGTGTTGGAGAACCCACTGCACTAACAATGGGGCGAAGAGGTATATCAGTTTTGTGTATTTTTGGTAACCCATACAGCTTGGGAATACACGATGAATTAGCCTGTGAATGAGCTGCTTTTGTAGTACTGGGTCCCAGCGGAGAGTTCACTATGAGGGTACGAGTTTTCTTCTCTAGGTAAGTGGTTGGTCCCGTTGAGTAGGCAAGTAGGCTGTGTCATCTAAAATCTTAAGCATCTTCTGTTTGTAGTCTGCAGTGTCAAGGACCACAGTGGCGTTCCCCTTGTCTGCTGGAAGTATGATGATGTCAGGGTTCTCCCGGAGTTCTTTGAGTGCTCGTAACTCTTCTGTGGTGATGTTTCGTTCGGGTAAAGGTGCCTTGGTGAGAATAGCAGCAGTATCTTGGCGGATTTGCTCTGCAATCTTGTCAGGCAGAGCCGCAATGGCATTCTCGACTCCACAGATGATCTTTTCAATAGGCTGCTTCTGGGAGCAACAGCAAAGTTGAACCCCTAGCCAGGGCCTCCATAGCAGCACTGGTCAGTTGTGTTGAGGATTTATTGAGTACGACCCGTGCAAGGTCGATTTTAGCCGATGCATTCGGATGCCGAGTTTGTTGTGGACATGGTAGAGCTTATCAAACTTTTTCTTGTGTTTGATAGTTGTCGAGGTCATGTGATTCTGACAACGAAGGTTGGTGGCGATATCACTTGTGTGAATATGTCAGTTGGCAGTATGGCGCTGAGCTTCAGGTGTAGATGCAGCAGCTGTTGAGACACCATGTCCAATCGTTTGTAGGTAGTGGAGATATTCACTCTAATCAATCTGGTGCTGGCTTTATCCAGTATACGTCTCGTCGCTGGAGTATCCATGTGATGGTGAAGTTTGGCAAAGGTGGGGATTACGTTCTTATCCCTGCATCTCTTCAGGAAACTGAGGTCGCAGATGAGTTTGGCCCGTTTCACTCGAAGCTTACCGAAGTCGTGGTATGGTGGTATGTATCCTCCCCGCAGAGGCGAGAAATTTGGATTCTTAGGCTTTCAGGGCCGCTGGTAGATGTAGATGTGGATTCTGCGGTGATTTGCCCTGTGTTTTTGAGTTGATGGCTCTAAAAAGAACTGTTCTTCTCGACGTTTCGAAAAGCTGTGGCTTTCCATCTTCAGGAGTCGATGCTGAGTCTGTGACGGACGGCAGTCGAATGGCATGAGCTCACTTCGTGGCCTCCTTATATAGCCTGGCCTGGTAACCAATCAGGGCTCAGACGCGACCTGATTGGTGCGGGCGTTGTACCCCTGCGCCCTGATTCGTGCGCGCGTTGTACTCCTGTGTACGCGCCCTACTCCTGGTATTGCAAGCTGGTGGTCCAGATGATGGTTGTACCGTGGAGTCAGTGATGGTCTGAGAAGTTTATTTTTCTCCTCTTGTCCAACTTCTTCTTCTTCGTTCGTCAAAAACTCGACGCATTTCACGGATATCATACGAGATATAGAGTTAGAACCACGAGATATGTTAGTCAGTTTTGACGTTGTATCACTCTTCACTAAAGTACCAGTTGATGAAGCTTTGGACATCATCCGTGACAAACTGCACCTACCAGACCACCTTGCGAACTTAACTAGACATTGCATGTCTACCACGTACTTCATCTACGATGGGTGTTTCTATAAGCAAGTGGAAGGCGCCCGATGGATCACCACTCTCACCGGTGGTTGCCAACTTGTTCATGGAGGATTTCGAGACCAAAGCTCTGGATTCAGCTCCTCTTAAACCCCGATGCTGGCGACGCTACATCGATGATTGCTTTGCCATCTGGCAACACGGCAAAGAGAAGCTAGCCGAGTTCCATGACCATCTCAACTCGGTCCACCCCAACATTAAGTTCACCATAGAGTTGGAAGTCGAAGGTAAATTACCTTTCCTGGACGTCCTCGTAATGAAGAGACCCGATGGCAGCCTTGGCCATACCGTCTATCGGAAGCCGACGCACACTAACCGATACCTGCACGCCACTTCTCACCATGCCCCAGCCCAGATCAGATCCGTTGCCTACACACTTGCTACTCGCGCAAAACGCATCTCTGATGGAGACCACATCAAGGCTGAAGCCAAGGCTTTACGTGAAGCTCTGCTGAAGAATGGCTTTCCTACCCGACTATTCAACAAAGCTTGGAATAGGCAGCCTAAGACCACCAGTAATGAGACTAAGGAGGAGATTGACCCTGTATCCTATGCCTTTCTGCCTTATGTGAAGGGCTCTTCAGAACGCATCAAAAAGTTACTAGCAGCTGCCAACATCAAGACCATCTTCAACACTGACAGACAAATAGGTAGTCTCCTGAGAACTGCTAAGGACCGTATTCCCTTGGAGGGTAAGGTGTGTATGAGGTCCCATGCGGTGAGTGCAACCAATCATACATCGGCCAAACTGGCAGGAAGATCTCTGTCCGTGTCCAGGAGCATTCTAGAAATGTGACCAGTAAGGTCACCTCCTCTGCTCTTGCCCAACATGTGGAACAAACTGGACATGCGATTAACTTCACTGATACCCATTGCATTGCCACCATTGATAACTTCCTCCTCGCGAAGTCCGGGAAAGGGTGGAGATTGAAAAGCGGCCTCATAACCTCAACAAGCGGGACGATGGGAGTTGCCTCCCCAGTGCTTGGAAACCAATCATCGCTTCCATCACGGTTCAACCAGTGGAACCGGACGACGAGGCTCGCCACAGATCTCGCCACCCGCCTAAGAAGTTGGACAAGAGGAGAAAAATAACTTCTCATGACCATCACTGACTCCACGGTACAACCATCATCTGGACCACCAGCTTGCAATACCAGGAGTAGGGCGCGTACACAGGAGTACAACGCGCGCACGAATCAGGGCGCAGGGGTACAACGCCGCACCAATCAGGTCGCGTCTGAGCCCTGATTGGTTACCAGGCCAGGCTAATATAAGGAGGCACGAAGTGAGCTCATGCCATTCGACTGCCGTCCGTCACAGACTCGGCATCGACTCCTGAAGATGGAAAGCCACAGCTTTTCGAAACGTCGAGAAGAACGGTTCTTTTTAGAGCCATCAACTCAAAACACGGGGCAAATCACCGCAGAATCCACATCTACATCTACCAGCGGCCCTGAAAGCCTAAGAATCCATATATATATATATATATATATATAGTATATATATATATCTCCAGGGTGTTCATATAACGAGAAGTGGACATACTAGACTATTGCAGGCTGATGCTCCACCACCATCTGAGAATGAAACTCGTCCATTAGACCAACTCTGGGAAGGTCCCGTGACAAGAAGTAGGAGATAACATACACCGCTAACATCTGGAGGCTCTCTCTCTCAACTCTCTGTCTAGTCATCTAGATCTGTTTTCCTAGATGGCTGTGTTTTAATTATTGTCATCTTGTACTTTGTTATTCCATTTTGTTTTTGTTTTATAACCTTGATAAAGCTAGGTGAAACCCTAGTGAAACGTCGGTAATAAAAAACTATTTTATTATAAATCATCACACGCAGTTTTACCTCAAAACATATTTTTTCATATATTTACCTCAAAATATATATTTTCATATATATATATATATATATATGTTAAGTTATACTTTACGGAAATAATCACGCTTTATTGGATGTTTAAAACAAATATTTAATTAAAACTTATATATATATATATGGATTGTTGTAGGTTTTCGCGGCCCATCATAGGATAAAAACAAGGATCTTGGGTAAAACCGCGTCGAAAATAAGATGAACCAGGGCAGAACCTGGGCGTCCACCGACGTTTCGTCTGTACTACGTCAGACATTTTCAAGGTTGACTGTGACTCTACGGAGGTTAGAGTCACAGTGGTTGGCAAGAACGCAGCGCCCGCCTTATATAGCCTCGGCTGAAGGTGCAGGGCGGCGAGGTTATATAGAAAATAGGTGCGGGGCGGCGAGGTCATATCGTGAAAAGGTGCGGGGCGGCGATGTCATATCGAAAAAATATACGGATGGTGGCAATTGAGAAACAAAATAGCACAGCTTACTGTAGTGAAACCTTTTTAGTCCGGCTTCTTGTCATAGGGCCTGATTGGTTGTCTTTTGAAATGTTATTCGTGCTTAGAATTATGGAATCTGAAATTTGCACCACCTCTGAGGGATTAGGCTGAATAGGTCTACGGACTACATTTCGAGGCATGAGTGCAGGTTTCCAAGCAAGAGGGAGGCTGTCAGACGTAGTACAGACGAAACGTCGGTGGACGCCCAGGTTCTGCCCTGGTTCATCTTATTTTCGACGCGGTTTTACCCAAGATCCTTGTTTTTATCATATATATATATATATAACCTCGCCGCCCTGCACCTTCAGCCGAGGCTATATAAGGCGGGCGCTGCGTGCTTGCCAACCACTGTGACTCCAACCTCCGTAGAGTCACAGTCAACCTTGAAAATGTCTGACGTAGTACAGACGAAACGTCGGTGGACGCCCAGGTTCTACCCTGGTTCATCTTATTTTCGACGCGGTTTTACCCAAGATCCTTGTTTTTATCATATATATATATATATATATATATATAGTATGATTGGAGAAGGGTTGACAGGTTGGGAAAGCATAGAGAACATAAAGAACATAAAACCCAGCCTGAAGGGCTGGGGGCGACAAAACTTTTCACCTGCTGATGACAACTGCAGCTAATTTAAAGTTGTTTGTTACCTTAATCCACGACGCGTTTCGTCCTTCTGGGACTCATCAGGCGGATGGTGGCCACTAAAAATCAGATAACTACATGCAAACAAAACTCACGACACATAACCAAACCTGTGGTAGGGCCACGCAAGAAGTAAATTCTGCAAGCATGTTGTCATCATCAGCAAGGTTACTTCACACACCATTCATACTGGGGCACACAGTCAGCACAGACAGTAAGGGGGCTTCCCTCCCAACTCTGGTGCTCGGTAGACAAGAAATCCATGACTTACCCTGGATTCGAACCAGGACCCTTGGCAACAAGAGAAAAGCTGCCCCTCCTGCTGTTGCTGGGCAAGGGTGCCTCTTCATTCATTGTAAGAGAAAAATTAGAGAAAGGAAGGGTGGAAAAGTCACAACACAGCACAACCAGTGAGAAGGCTTCCCTCCTAGACTCTGGTGCTTGGGCAACAAAAGAACCATGTCTTACCCTGGATTTGAACCAAGACCCGTGGCAACGAGAAAGGCTGCCCTACTAATTGTGACTGGGATTCGAAAACGAAAGGAAACAATACTACAAATTGCAAGCTCTTGGCTATAGCACAGGTACACGTTCTATACTAGCTCTTGGCTGCAGGTGAAGAGGTTGAAGGAAAAGACAAGTAGGGTCTAAAAGGTTCATCACCTGCTAGGCCCCTCCAGCAGGACAAGGAGTCACACTTGTAATGAACAAGGAAACACGGACCCACCATATGGTGTAGAGTAGGCTCGCCCATCTCGACCCCATAGGTGAAGAAAGATAGAAAGTGATAGATGTGTCAAAAGACTGGTATGTTACAATTAGGAAAAGGCCAATCGGTTAGTTTAGTATGATTGGAGAAGGGTTGACAGGTTGGGAAAGCATAGAGAACATAAAGAACATAAAACCCAGCCTGAAGGGCTGGGGGCGACAAAACTTTTCACCTGCTGATGACAACTGCAGCTAATTTAAAGTTGTTTGTTACTAATGAAACACTTTAGGTGATGAATAGAAACGTTTATTCTTTACAGTTAATAATATGAGACACAATACAAAAGACTAAGCTTTTATGCTACTTAGTACGATCAGAGATGAGGGACGCCTCGAAAACGCGGGAGTTGTAGTAACTGCTTGCACCGTGAAGGATGTCTGCTTCTGGGCGTGGCCTAGTACAGAGGTCGAAACGTAATCGATAATATTACTACCAATCTTGCAAACATCGACTTATGCGATCTAGTAAACTAGGCCTAAGTTAAACACAATAGCATGGCTAAAGTCACTTGGGCTAATAAGCCTACTCATTCGAGTGAACAAAGGGCGTACAGTCCAACACCCCTTCTCGCCGTCTTCACTCGCTAAACACTAGCTGGGCTTGTGAAGCAAACCAAAATAGTTCTCTTGACACTGGCTTAGTCATCATGTCCGCAGTCATGTGTTCGGTTGGGCAGTACTGCACATCCACGATGCCACGCTCTCGCAGATCTCGGATGAGATGGTGCTTGACTGCGATGTGCTTCGTCCTAGCGCTGCACCGATCTGACTCGATCAAGCGAATACAGCCTTGGTTGTCCTCGAAGATCGTGGTTGTTCCTTGTACTGGTACCCCTACGTCGTCCAGCAGTTGATGTAACCACAACAGCTCTTGACAGGCATTCGCAGCCGCGACATATTCTGCCTCGGTGGACGACAATGCGACGATCGTCTGCTTGCGACTTGACCACGATACTGTGCCTTAACCCAATAGGAAGATGTATCCGCTAGTCGATTTTCGGTCGGTGGTGTCACCGGCCCAGTCAGCGTCCACGTACACTTGCAGCTTGAGCTCACTCCTTGCAGACAGGCGCAGTTTCGCATCGAGGGTCCCGGCCAGGTAACGCATTACCCGCTTCACCGATTTCCAGTCGCGTTCTGTGGGTGACTCCACATGTCGGCTCAAGAAGCTGACAGCTACCGCAATGTCCAGTCTGGACACTGTAGCTATGTACAAGAGTGATCCAATAACTTGTCGATACTTTGTGTTATTCGGCAACTTGACGCTGGGTTCTTCCATGGAAGACAAATAATTTGTTTCCATTGGCGTGGCAGAAGGCTTCGTCTCCAGCATCCCTTGCTCTTCTAGAAGTTGAACTATCTTAGTTCGTTGGTGGATAAGGAACGAACCGTCTGTTTCTCGCTCGATCTGGATCCCCAAATAGTGAGCCACTTCACCTAAATCCTTGGTCGTGAAATGCTCGTTTAGCTGCGCACAAATGCCCTGAACGACCTTTTCAGATTCTCCGGCTACCAGTAAGTCGTCTACGTACAACAGCACATAGGTGGTACTACCGGTCGTTTCCTTTTTCATGAAGAGACATGAATCAGCTTTTCCGCAAGACTTGCCAGTGCTTCTGTGGCCTTCTTGTTCCATGCTCGTGCCGATTGTTTGAGCCCGTAGATACTGCGCTTTAGTCGCAATACCATGTGCTCCTTGCCTGGTTCCTCAAAACCCGGTGGTTGTTCCATGTAAAGGTCCTCTTCCAGATCTCCATTTAGGTACGCTGACTTGACGTCAAGGTGCCGTACATGCAACTGGCGAATAGCCGCCACGCTGAGCAGCACGCGCACTGTCTCGTGCTTGACCACTGGCGCAAACGTCTCGTCGTAGTCCTCACCATAACGCTGCGAGAATCCTCTCGCCACTAGCCGCGCTTTGTAAGTGTTGACGTCACCATTTGCATCTAGTTTAGTCTTAAATACCCACTTGGATGAGACTGCCCGGCGGCCTGGAGGGAGTTTGGCAATCTCCCACACTCTACGTTCTTTAAGAGCTGACATTTCCTCTTCTGTGGCCAACACCCAGTTCTTCTTTTCGTGTTCTGGTAGCTCCATCACTTGTTTCCACGAGGATGGCTCACGTGGTTGGTCCACTCTTACTTTATACGAAAGTTTTCTTGGTGGGATTCCTTTATTCGGTCTCTGTGATTGACGTGGTGCTGGAGGAACAATCTGCTGATCGTTGACAGTTGTTTCTGCCGCTGTAGGCTCTTGCTGAGTCAACTCGGTGGCCTCCTTCGAATCCTCCTCCGCGTCCTCAAGAATGTTGACGAAATCCCCGTCCATTTCCCCTTCTGGCAGAAGACTGATTCCACCACTTGCTTCAACGATGTGTGGATTGTTCTGCTCGTCCATCTCGATGATGCGCACGGAACGACTTATCCACACTTTGTTGGTGTTAACGTCCAACAGGCGGTAACCTTTGGAGGCGGTGTCATAGCCTATGAGCACGCCCAAGATGGCCTAATCATCCCATTTCTTGCGTTTTTGTTTTGGGACAAGGGAATACACTTTTGACCCAAAAACTCTGATGTGGCTTAAGTGGGGCTTATTGCCATCCCAAAGTTCGCAAGGTGTCTTTTCCACGCTTCGGCTCGGTAAACGATTCTGAAGATATGCCGCGGCACACACTGCTTCTCCCCAAAATCTTTCAGGAAGTCCTGCATATAACAACATGCATTTTGCCATCTCAACTAGAGAGCGATTCTTACGCTCGGCCACGCCATTTTGTTGAGGCGTGTGTGGCACCGTGAACTGTTGCTGGATCTCCTCACGCTTGAAGAAATCCTGCAGATCCCTGTTGACGTATTCTTTCCCGTTGTCTGTGCAGAAAATGGTGGGCCTATGTCCATACTTAGTGTGAACCATAGCGATATATTCCTAACATTTGCCGCTTCATCCTTGGACTTAAGGAGACGGACGAACGTAAAGCGTGAGTAGTCATCGATAAAAGTTACCATATATCTATGACCGCTCGGCGTTGTGATCGGCATCGGTCCACAGACGTCACTATGTATCAGTTCACCGGGCTTGGTAGCTCTGGTCTCGCTCGTTGGGAATGGTAGTTGGGTTAACTTCCCTCTCATGCAACAGTCACAGTCCACCTTTGCGTCACATTTGCCAATGTGTATGCCTAGGGCCAGTCCCTCCGTGAACAGCTTCTTAATTGCAGCTGGATCCCGGTGACCTAAGCGTCGGTGCCATCGATGCATGCATACTTGGTTGCGTGCACACAACGCTGCGTCGTTGCCCGTTTTGCACTTGAGCCTGAAAAGTGTCCCGTCAAGTTCAGCGGTTGCAGTGACGACCGTCTTGTGAGTTATCTGGCAGGTGGCATCCTCGAACGTCACCGTGTACCCACTATGAGTTGCACATTGAACCGATAACAACCCGCCATCCAGTTCCGGAATGTACAGCACATCCTTGAGGTATACTTATTCCACCTTACCGTTTGGAGTGTTGCACGACAACCACCCGCTACCGATTCCTTCCGCAGAGATCGTTGAGTTGTCTGCCAAATATACCTGGGTCTTTACATCATGCAACGCAGTAAAGAACCTTTTGTTGCTTGTCATGTGGCTCGTAGCTCTTGAGTCCACATACCAGCGGTCGGCCTGGTCCTCGTGTATACTGCTCCGTACCGCAAAGGAGTGCTGGGGTGCTGCACTGCTGCCAACATCCTGGATGCGTACCATGCAGTTAGCTTTCTCCTTTACCTTGCCTAGATGTGTTTTGTACTTGAGGCAGTCTGCCTTCAGATGGCCTTCCTTTTTACAGTAGAAACATTCCCGTTCCTCCTTACCTGACTTGCTCCCTTTTGGCACCTGCTTGCTGTACGTGCCCGCCTCTTGTCTCTTGTGATATGTTGTTTGGAAGGCTACCTCGTTGTCGCGATGGTCCCGCGTCGCCTCGACACGGCGCTGGTACTCGTCGGTCAACTTGCCAGAGACATATTCGACGTTCAAGTCTTTCTCGTCTCTTCCTTCAAGGGCTGTAACTAACGTAGAGTATGACTCCGGTAGACTGCACAACATGACTGCTAGCTACTAGGTCGTCGTCTTCGACCTTCTTTCCCATGCCCCGCAATTGACCCACAACCTCCAGCATGGAGTAGAGGTGCGCCTGCATGGTACCTTGGGTAAACCTCATCCCATACAATTTTCGCATTAGATATAGTCGGCTGCCAATTGTAATCAAGGGGTTTGTCAGGGATAGGCCTAGCCTAGGGCTTCAGACCACGGCGTCGATACGGCGACGGATGAAATATCTGGCAGACACACACTCAATTATTGTACAACGGCAATAAGATTAAATGTGAATACCTTTATTAAATACTGTGTTGATGAGATACATAATGTAATCTAGTGTTTAGACAAAGATAGGCCTAGGCTTCAGACCACGGCGTCGACACGGCGACGGAAGTCTCTGGAACACTCTGGAAGCCACACTCACTGCCTTCTACACTCGACGACGGCAAGGATACTACCTACAGTTCGACTAATCGATTGTTTCACTAAGAAATATTACGTATCGATAACATTCGGCCGTCCTGAATAAATTAATCGGCCTCGATTACTAGTGTATTAGATAATATTGAGCGTTAAAGAAAAACTTACAAAAAAAACTAAAAATGCATAAGGCATTACTACAACATGTTAATGAATTAATAAATCTCAATTTAACACAAGGAAGAAACAAATTCTTATAACTATTTGTCCCACAAGGATAACTTTTATAGTTTGTCATTTTCTTATAGAGATGTTATCAAGGGTACAGTTTAGTTCACGAAATCCTTCAGATGATCCGGCTTCTTGCGAAGACGCTTGGGCCTTATGACATCGATTTCTTTGTTTGACGCATCACTCTCCGATTCGGATTCCTTGGCATCATCTTGATTCTTGCTGCTCCAGGATTTCAGTTGGGACACGTGTGCGGTGGTCGCGTATACTTGTCGTCCGTCACTTGGGTGAAGTTGTGAAACTCTGTAGGTATCACCAGGCAGCACTGCAACTACAACCAGTGGACCACGAAACTTCGGTTGTGACTTGGTTGGAACGCCTGTGTGGATCGGTGCCCTCCTCATGACGACAACTTCCCCAACGTCGTACTTCAAGCCCGAACAACGGCTTCGGTCAAAGTACTGTTTGGAATCCTGCTGCTTGGACTTGATTCGATCTCTTGCCTTCTCCTGTAGACTGGATGAAGATTCGTATTCCTCGTTGTTGGCAATTTCAGATACAAGTCTTAACACACCGTCGTGATGGCAAGGCGTGTAGCCATATAAAAGTTCGAACGGCGTCTTATCGGTTGTCTTGTTGACTGAGCAATTTAAGTCTCGTTCAATCTCTTGAATTTTTTTATCCCAATCCCTATGGTTTGGATCACTTAACGCAGTAGCGATCATAGGAATTAGAGTTCGATTTACTCTTTCAACTTGTCCGTTGGCCCTAGGGTGCCTAGTAGCGTTGAGGATGTGATTTATTCCGTTCGACTGGCAGTACTCGTCGAATTCCTTCGAAGTGAAGCACGTACCCCTATCGGAAATTATTGTCTTGGGTAATCCTCTCAGTCTGACGAGCTCTTCTAGACTTCTTAGAACGTATTTAGTAGATGTATTCTTGACAGGGAACAGATGAACAAACTTTGTCAAGTTGTCTATCATGACAAGCAATTCGGTGTTTTGTCTTGAACTCTTCACAAACGGGCCTAGGTGGTCCATGTGCACTGTTTCGTACGGACGGTTTCCCGGGGGAATAGGATGAAGTAGTCCCTGCTTTTTCCCACCTGGTACCTTGTGCACTAAGCACTCAAAACATTGGTAAATATGTTGTTTCACATATCTTCGGATACCTTTGAACCAGTAATGTTCAAGGATATTTCTTACAACGCGGTCAGTCGAAAAATGTCCAGCAAGGTCATGGTACTTGACCACGAGACTTTTCCTCATTGCGTTCGGAACTATGAACAAACGTTTATCTTTTCCATTTTCTGATTTTATTCTCTTGTACAAGATTCCATTCTTCAGCTCCTTGTCTTGAGTTTGGTATTTTTCCTGGACTGTCCTCTCCTCTTTTGGTTTCTGCATGATGTCTAGTAGTTCTCGAAGTCGTTCATCGGTCCTCTGCATCATGAGAACTTGATCCTCCATTGAGAGAGTTAGAAACACATCAAGACGTTCAGCAGGATCGAAGTTGGTCTCGTCGTGGGTTTCTATTGGTGCACGGCTAAGTGCGTCAACATGAGGCATGCTGTCACCCGGTCGGTGCTGAATTACAAAATCATATTCCTGGAGAAGGTCACTCATACGAGCAATTACTGGATTGTGAGTGCGCTGTTCATTCATGTATATTAATGAGCGGCAATCCGTCACAATCGTGAATGATATTCCTAGGAGGAATCCTGGAAGACGTGTCACAGACCATACAATGGCCATCAATTCCAGTCGTGACGAATGAAAATGTTTTTCGTTATCATTTGTCTTCTTGCTTACGCAATATACGAGATGCATTTGACCATCGGCTCCTTGTTGGAGTAGCATTCCAGCCAAGCCCTGGCAGCTAGCGTCAGTGTGTAGCTCCGTCTTAGCCTTGGGATTGTACAGGGCAAGGATGGGAGAACTTGCCATTGAATTCTTCAAATCCTTGAAGGACTCCTGCTGCTCGTGACCCCACGCAAAGGGTTGATCCTTTCGAGTCAATCCGAAATCGGTTCGGCCCTTGCAGCATGATGTTTTATAAACCTCCGAAAAAAGCTTGTTAGTCCCAAGAACCTCCGGACTTCATGCACATTAATTGGTTGGGGAAATTTTGAGATCGCTTCGGTTTTGAGTAGCCCAGGTTGAATATGCCCTTGTGATATTACAAAACCAAGGTACTCGATTTCCCTCTTGCCAAACTGACATTTTGATGTTTTGAGTGTCAAACTTGCTTTTCGAAAAGCCTCAAATACTAGCTTGAGACGTGCTAACATACCTGGCCAATCCTTTGCAGGTACCAGAAGGTCGTCTAGGTAACACATTGTTACAGTATTCCTCAATGGACCGAGGACTAGGTTCATTTATCTCTGGAACTCTGCTGGCCCGTTGGTCAGCCCGAACATCAGCCTCTCAAACTGCCCGGTATCATCTGGCGTAATGAAGGCTGTCTTCTCCTTAGCCTCTTCATTAAGCGGGATCTGCAAATAGCCGGAGGCCAGGTCTAAAACAGTAAACAGTTTAGCCTCCGAGAGAAGTTCTAGCTGATCATCGATGTTCGGCAGAGGATAGTTTTCCTTTACGGTTTGCTGATTTAATCTACGGTAATCCACGACAAGACGCTCCTCTCCAGTTTTCTTTTTAACAAGTAATACCGGACTAGCGTACGGAGATCTCGTTTCGGAAACTATGCCATGATCTTTCCACTGCCCAATTATAGATTTGATGGTTTCCCTTTCTTTTGCATTAGTTTTATATGGTTTGCACACTACGGGACTGCTACCTGGTTTTTCGATGATGTTCATGGTAGTCAGGCTTGTGCACCCAAGTTCATCGAGAGATAAGGCAAAGATGTCACGGTACTCATTGACTAGGTCCAGTAATTCTTTTTCCTGACATTCAGAAATCCCTGGATCAATGTTAAGGTCTGCCCTCGTAATCGGTCTCCACTTTTCGGAATTCGAAGTGTCCTGGTTTTGAATTATGTTTTGACGGGGAAGAGCGGTTTTTGCAACGCACTCGCCTTTCTTGAAAGTTATATCTTTTGAACTTTCGTTCATCATCAATATTTTTGAAACATCCGAGATATCGTTACCAGTACATACTTGGATGAAGTTCATAGATTCTCGCGGCAACAACTGTGTTGATACACTATCCAAACTTGATTGCAACAAAAGAACCATGTCATGGTAAGACATGGTTCTTTTGTTGCTTAAGCACCAGAGTCTAGGAGGGAAGCCCCCTCACTGGTTGTGCTGTGTTGTGACTTTTCCACCCTTCCTTTCTCTAATCTTTTCTCTTAGAATGAATGAAGAGGCACCCTTGCCCAGCAACAGCAGGAGGGGCAGCTTTTCTCTTGTTGCCAAGGGTCCTGGTTCGAATCCAGGGTAAGTCATGGATTTCTTGTCTCCCGAGCACCAGAGTTGGGAGGGAAGCCCCCTTACTGTCTGTGCTGACTGTGTACCCCAGTATGAATGGTGGGCAACAAAAGAACCATGTCATGGTAAGACATGGTTCTTTTGTTGCTTAAGCACCAGAGTCTAGGAGGGTAGCCCCCTCACTGGTTGTGCTGTGTTGTGACTTTTCCACCCTTCCTTTCTCTAATCTTTTCTCTTAGAATGAATGAAGAGGCACCCTTGCCCAGCAACAGCAGGAGGGGCAGCTTTTCTCTTGTTGCCAAGGGTCCTGGTTCGAATCCAGGGTAAGTCATGGATTTCTTGTCTCCCGAGCACCAGAGTTGGGAGGGAAGCCCCCTTACTGTCTGTGCTGACTGTGTACCCCAGTATGAATGGTGTGTGAAGTAACCTTGCTGATGATGATAACATGCTTGCAGAATTTACTTCTTGCGTGGCCCTACCACAGGTTTGGTTATGTGTTGTGAGTTTTGTTTGCATGTAGTTATCTGATTTTTAGTGGCCACCATCCGCCTGATGAGTCCCAGAAGGACGAAACGCGTCGTGGATTAAAGGTAACAAACAACTTTAAATTAGCTGCAGTTGTCATCAGCAGGTGAAAAGTTTTGTCGCCCCCAGCCCTTCAGGCTGGGTTTTATGTTCTTTATGTTCTCTATGCTTTCCCAACCTGTCAACCCTTCTCCAATCATACTAAACTAGCCGATTGGCCTTTTCCTAATTGTTTGTAACATACCAGTCTTTTGACACCTCTATCACTTTCTATAGTCTGGAGGCAGACAGCAAGGGAAAAAAATCGCTAAACTTTTTGAGTAGAAGCAGCACACTGGTATCAAAATGTTCGTATGGACGTCAGTAATTATTTCTGCCTTGTGTGCATCTCGGCATTTGTTGCGGGTGGCGCTGAGCGGAGGTCAAAGGTCACGCGGGTCACGCGCGCAGTATCACACTGTTTCGGCTATATCTCCTGAACTAATATAGATATTAGCCTCTACTTTGCTTAATTCAGTTGTAGAAATACCATTCTATCGTCTCTGCATTGTGTGCATCTCGGAATTTGATGCCAGTGGCGGTGGATGGAGGTCAAAAGTCATGCGGGTCATGCGCGCAGCATCGCACTATTTTGGCTATATCTCCTACTCTAATAAAGATATTATCCTCTAGTTTGCTTTATGCAGTTATTGAATTACCATTTCATCAACCCTGTATTGTGTACATCTCAGAATTTGGTGTAGGAGGCGGTGGATGGAGGTCAAAGGTCACGCGGGTCATGCGCGCAGCATCGCACTGTTTTGGCTATATCTCCTGAACTAATAAAGATATTATCCTCTAGATGCTTGATTAAGTTATTGAATTACCATTACATCAACCCTGTATTGTGTGCATCTCGGAATTTGGTGCAGGCGGCGGTGGATGGAGGTCAAAGGTCACGTGGGTCATGCGCGCCGCATCGCACTGTTTTGGCTATATCTCCTGAACTAATAAAAATACTACCCTCTAGTTTGCTTGATTAAGTTATTGAATTACCATTTAATCATCCCTGTATTGTGTGCATCTCGTCATTTGGTGCAGGCGGCGGTGGATGGAAGTCAAAGGTAACGCGGGTCATGCGCGCAGTTTCGCACTGTTTTGGCTATATCTCCTGAACTATTAAAGATATAACCCTCTTCTAGTTCGTTTGATTCAGTTATTGGATGAGCGTAGCGATCGAAGCGAAGATACCATTTCACTACACTGGAGAAAAAAATCCGGAATGTTTTTTTTTTTTTTTTTTTTTTTTTTTTTGTATTTTTGTGTGTCTGTGAACACGATTCCGGCTAAACCAATACTCCAATTGCGATGAAATTTTATGGAGGTCTGTGAAATCTCTGAACGAAGAACTGCACGGGGGGAAAAATCGATCAAAAAATTATTTCTCATGAAAATCGCAATTTTACGATTTTTTTCGATTTTTAAAAAAATTCTTCGTCCTATAACATCTACATGCTTTATCCGATTGTAATGATTTTTTCACAGAACCTTAATTTTATGAATTTATATATTCGTGTGAAATTTGAGCGCAATCAAAAATTTATTTCTTATAAAAATCGCAATTTTACGATTTTTAAATTTTTAAAACATTCTTCGACTTATAACACCTACATGCTTTATCCCATTGTATTGATTTTTTCACCGAACCTGAATTTATGAATTAATATATTCGTGTGAAATTTGAGCGCAATCGAAAAATTATTTCTCATGATAATCGCAATTTTACGATTTTTTTCAATTTTTAACATTTCTTCGACGAATTAAACCTACGTGCTTTATCCGATTGTAATGATTTTTTCACAAAACTTTAATTTTATAAGTTAATATTTTCGTGTGAAATTTGAGCGTAATCGACAAATGATCTATTAAAAAAATCACAATTTTACGCTTTTTTCGTTTAAAAAAATTACGCTCATCCATCAACGCGGCGGGACTTAAGCGTTTTCCTAGTTGAATAGCCATTCTATCACCTCTGCATTGTGTGCATCTTGGCATTTTGAGCGAGTGGTACTCACATTTAATAGGCATTATAAAACATACTACATAACAAGAAATAAAAACTTGTAGTCGAGTGAAAATCCATGTTATAAGTCTTTAGAGTTGAGCAATTATCTCACTATCCTGCTCGTACATGGAAGGATGAACATTGAGTTGAAACACTGGTTCAGGCTTTTGCTTACCCTTCTCAGAGGGTTTACCCTTGTTAACCAAGAGGGGCTATGTGTTGAACGTTTTTTTTCATCAAACTCGTAACATAAGGTTACTTTCTCTTCTCCCGAAACACTTCTTATGTACGCTGCAGTCTAAAAGGCATGAAACGTCCCCTTGCCCGACATGGTTTCTTAATTTATATCAATGTTGTCATTTGCGAAACGAATGTAACCTGACAATTTTGAATCAATAAAGTTCGAAGGTATAATCACATCATCTTTTTCAAAAATTCCATTAGCAATAGATTAGTCAACACGTCGAACATTGCCGTAACTCATACAGTGTCAGCATTGTATAGAACATTCACTAAGCCCTTGGATCGAGATTCTTGGTGTACAGTCATTGCAAACCCTACATGTTTAGGCGTCAATTTTTTACCCCTAGATGCTAGAAAAAACAATGTCTTGGGAAATACTAAGAATCTTGGTATGCAAATCGTCCTTTGTCGTCTCGCGTGATGATGATCATGATGATGATCATGGCATGATGAGTCATCATGCCTACATATAGGTTTTAGTAGGATGTGAAGAGATTCGGGTATTATAAGTTCACAGTGCTTTTGATCGATGCCTCCTATAAAGCTATGCCCAGGAGTATCTTTCAAACCAGCGCGGATTTTTAACGCTACTCTATGACACCATTGATGCAAACAAACATGTAAACAGAGCGCTTACACTTACAACAACTGTCTATATTGGCGAGTAATTTCGAAAACAAATAATTGCAATAGCTCATTAATTGTTAATAGCTAATAGCTCAGTGAACAGACATCAAATGGACGGACATATACATAAACAGATTGACCCATACCCTTAAGTACAGTTATCAAATGATAATGAACTCACCATCCGTACGGAATAGTAAAGATAACAAAAAACGTCTGAATCACTGTCGAACTGTTTCACTCGAACACTCTTTACACTCAGAGATATTTAGATGCTTAAGACAACTTCCCTACATCGAGTTGTAGTCCGACTGAGCACCACCACCACCCAGGATCGTGTTGAAAAAGTGAACTGCAATCCCCCCACCCCACTGTAATCGTTAGTAAATAGTTCAATAAAAAATGCCAAAATTTGGCAAAATATCTGAAAGTTTCCAGATCAGTAATAAGCCTTTGACCAGCCGCACGTGATGGATTGGGGCGTGCTGTAAAAGCAAGCGGCAAACTGATTGTAGCATTGTCGGTAATTGAGGCGGGATTTCAATATTTGAAATATGATAAAGACCTACTAATTCCGAGATGCACACAACACAGAGGTGATAGGATGGTATTTCTACAACTGAAATAAGCAAAATAGAGATAAACACCTCCATTCATTCAGCAGATATACCCAAAACAGTACGCCACCGCACGCCTGACCCGCGTGGTGACCTTTGACCTCCACCTACCGCCTACCTTTACCAAATATAGATGCACACAAAGCAGAGGTGATGGAATGGTATTTCAATAACTGAATAAAGCAAACTAGAGGGTAATATCTCTATTAGTTCAGGATATATAGTCAAAACAGTGCGATGCGGCGCGCATAACCCGCGTGACCTTTGACCTCCATCTACCGCCACCTGCACCAAATGCCGAAATGCACACAATACAGGTATGATGAAATGGTAATTCAATAACTGAAATTATCTTTGACTGAATCATGCAAACTGGAGGGTAATATCTCTATTAGTTCAGGAGATATACGCAAATCAGTACGCCACCGCGCGCTTGACCCGCGTGGTGACCTTTGACCTCTGCCCACCATTATCTTTACCAAATACCGAGATGCACACAAAGCAGAGGTGATGAAATGATATTTCAATAACTGAATCAAGCAAACTAGAGGGTAGTATCTATATTTGTTCAGGAGATATTGTCAAAACCGTGCGATGCGGCGCGCATGACCCGCGCGACCTTTGACCTCCATCTACCGCCTCCTGCACTAAATGCCGAAATGCACATAATACAGGGATGATTATATGGTAATTCAGTAACTGACTCATCCAAATTGGAGGGTAATATCTCTATTTGTTCAAGAGATATAACCAAAACAGTACGATGCTGTGTGCATGACCCGCGTGACCTTTGACCTCCGCCTACCGCCACCCGCAACAAATGCCAAGATGCACACAAGGTAGATGACATTCCTGACGTTCATACGAACATTTTGATACCAGTGTGCAGCTTCTACTCAAAAAGTTTAGCAAAATCGGTTTCTAGAGGTCTTTTTCAGGTCTGCCGCCAGACTACTATCTTTCTTCACCTATGGGGTCGAGATGGGCGAGCCTACTTTACACCCTCTGGTGGGTCCGTGTTTCCTTGTTCATTACAAGTGTGACTCCTTGTCCTGGTGGAGGGGCCTAGCAGGTGATGAACCTGTTAGACCCTACTTGTCTTTTCCTTCAACCTCTTCACCTGCAGCCAAGAGCTAGTATAGCACGTGTACCTGTGCTATAGCCAAGAGCTTGCAATTTGTAGTATTGTTTCCTTTCGTTTTCGAATCCCAGTCACAATTAGTAGGGCAGCCTCTCTCGTTGCCACGGGTCTTGGTTCAAATCCAGGGTAAGACATGGTTCTTTTGTTGCCCAAGCACCAGAGTCTAGGAGCTGGAAGCCCCCTCACTGGTTGTGCTGTGTTGTGACTTTCCACCCTTCCTTCCTTTCTCTAATCTTTTCTCTTAGAATGAATGAAGAGGCACCCTTGCCCAGCAACAGCAGGAGGGGCAGCTTTTCTCTTGTTGCCAAGGGTCCTGGTTCGAATCCAGGGTAAGTAATGGATTTCTTGTCTCCCGAGCACCAGAGTTGGGAGGGAAGCCCCCTTACTGTCTGTGCTGACTGTGTGCCCCAGTATGAATGGTGTGTGAAGTAACCTTGCTGATGATGACAACATGCTTGCAGAATTTACTTCTTGCGTGGCCCTACCACAGGTTTGGTTATGTGTCGTGAGTTTTGTTTGCATGTAGTTATCTGATTTTTAGTGGCCACCATCCGCCTGATGAGTCCCAGAAGGACGAAACGCGTCGTGGATTAAGGTAACAAACAACTTTAAATTAGCTGCAGTTGTCATCAGCAGGTGAAAAGTTTTGTCGCCCCCAGCCCTTCAGGCTGGGTTTTATGTTCTTTATGTTCTCTATGCTTTCCCAACCTGTCAACCCTTCTCCAATCATACTAAACTAGCCGATTGGCCTTTTCCTAATTGTAACATACCAGTCTTTTGACACCTCTATCACTTTCTATCTTTCTTCACATGGGGTCGAGATGGGCGAGCCTACTCTACACCCTCTGGGGGGTCCGTGTTTCCTTGTTCATTACAAGTGTGACTCCTTGTCCTGGTGGAGGGGCCTAGCAGGTGATGAACCTGTTAGACCCTACTTGTCTTTTCCTTCAACCTCTTCACCTGCAGCCAAGAGCTAGTATAGCACGTGTACCTGTGCTATAGCCAAGAGCTTGCAATTTTCATCGCACGGTAAAAAATCAAAAAGTGGCTTCCACGAGACAGCCACCCGCATACTTGTTATGTCTTGATAATTTTTCTTGAACTCGACCTAATTCAAGATTTACGGGATATTCGTGGAAGTATTGAGTTAGGCACCAGCACTATTCGTGATTGTGACTAATATAAAAGGTATAATAATATATGTTTTGGATATTTAACACAAATCGTACATAGTCCCGATTATTTTGAGACAAGAATTACAGAGATATCTCTGTTGGTTCAGGTTTTACAAGCATTTGTTATTAAACAGTGTGACTTATGCCCTTTTGGCGCTATAGCAGAGGAAGCAAGCGTCTGTGCTTTTGGGAACTCTCTGCTATGTTCCAAAATTCAGATTTAGGTCAGCAATGTTGATCTTTTGACCTAAAATCCCTTATAATTCCTGGGCAATAATGGACGCAACACGCCTGCACTAAAACGAGGCTTATTGGATGAGCGTAGCGAGCGTAACGAGCGGAAGCGAAGACTTCAATTTCACTGACCCCCCAAAAAATTTAACTCGGGTGTTTTTTTTTTTTTTTTTTTCCGTCTGTTTGTTCGCTCGATTCCGGGCAAACGGCATATGCGATCTTGATGAAAATTTGACCGGACCTTCGTTTTCTCTGAACTTAGACGTGTGTTGTTTTTGGGTACAACCGAAGAAATATTTCTCATGAATATCGTACTTTTACGATTTTTTTCGATTTTTAGTGCGATATTTTCGTGACATTTGGGCCGATTCTGACCAAACGGGTGGGGCTAGAACGTTCATATTTCACATGGACATTAAGATTATGGTGATGTAGTACCTTTTGAAAGAAAAAGTTGAAAAAGTTAGCTAGAATCCATAGAAATAAAGGTTTTAATATTAGTATTTCAATTTTTAGTGCGATATTTTCGTCACATTTGGGCCGATTCTGACCAAACAGGTAGGGCTACAACGTTCAGATTTCACATGGACATTAAGCTTATGGTGATGTAGTACCTTTTGAAAGAAAAAGTTGAAAAAATTAGTCAGAATCTACAGAAGACACAACAGAAGAAGGTTTTAATATGAGTTTTTTGAAGTTTATAATACCAATTAACAAATAACAATAGAAACTTGACAACAATCACCTCCACAATGCATTCAAAAAGCACTTGCAAAGGAAAAGTGCAAACAAACGCACAAAACGCAAAAAAAACTTACAAAAAAAACGCTCATCCATCAACGCGGCGGGACTTTAGCGTTTTCCTAGTAGCCATGCAGAAGCTCAAACGGTGTTCTATCGGTCGTCTTATTTATTGATGTGTTGATATCTCGTTGGATTTTCTTCATCGTATTGTCCCAATCTCTGTGTTGAGGATCGTTCATGGCTATTGCAATGACTGGCAATATAGTTTGATTAACTCTCTCGACTTGGCCATTGGCCCTTGGTGTAGTCACTTATTTAATTTCTGTTTAAAGTATCTACATGTCAGCGTCATAGTCGCCTACTACAAATTTAATAACAATTAATTAAAATAATAACACATTTTGACGTTTCCTGGAGATTGCACCCCACTTTTTTAAAAAACTGTTTATTTATTAAACAAAAACACATGTAATATGAAATAAAGATGCAAAGAGGTCAACAAAACTATATGAAAGATAATATTATCTAGGTGCCCGTTAGGGCGCCGCAGCCAAGCCGCGGTGCGCTACACACTCAAGCACCTTATACACCAAGCAGAGTTGGGGTGATTTCGAGGTGTTACCCAGCCGTCATGTAACGTGATGTGAACTTGAAAACTATCACAATCGAGGGGATTTAGGTACCTGACAACACCTGCCAAATTTTATTGGGGTACGATTATTCCTTCTTGGTGAAAAAATGGCTTGAAACATGCTCAAAATCACTTTAAGGATGTTAGCTACTGCTACTGCTACTACTGCTACTGCTAACATCTAATACGTCGGCCCGCGATTCTGACCAGACGGGTGGGACTACAATGTTCATATTTTACATGGACATTAAGGTTATAGAAATATAGTCTCTTTTGAAAAAAAAAGTTGGAAAAGTTTGTTGGAAGGCTTCCAAATAAAGGTTTTAAAATAAGCCTTAAACACTTGGCATACAATCAACAAGTAACCATGGTTACTTGACACTTGTTGACGGTATAAGCAGAGTTAGGCGGGAAAGTGCGATACGTAAACAAATAGCGGACATTTAAAATTTTTCTTCTTTGTATGGAACGAGAAAAGGTGTCATTATACTCTCATAAAACAAATCAGAAACCGTCCCTGGCCTAGGCCCAGATGTGGAAAATTATTTATAATGCAAAAGTGTAGGTCTAAAGTTCCATTTGGCTATAGGACTAGTAAAATTCATACTTACATTACATGTTTGACAAGCCTAGCCAACCCTATGCCAGCACAACATTTTTCTGATATAAGCTTGCTCATCTGTTTGTTTACATAATTGCAACAATCAAATCATTTCATACAACTCGTCTTTCGATTGGCCCGCGTTTATGAAGGCACTGCCATCTAGAATAAATATAGAACTTTTTCGAGCTCTTTGCTATACGCAAATCTTTTTAAAGTGTCCACTTCCGGTACAATTAGAAGCCATCTTAAAATGACAGTTTACATGTTAATCAAATGGGAGCGATTTGTGGCCAAATAGTTCTCAAGATTGCCGCCAGGTTGACAGGTAAGCATACTAGCCTTTAATACCAAATGATTACTAAATTCCCTTATGCAATCACTTCGTATTGTTTCTTTTGTTTAATACCATGCTGCACAAGCTAAAACCATATCAAACAATCCAGTAAAATACTTTATTGCATTAAAAAAGCATAAATTAAAACACCAAATCGCCATCTTGAAATGGGCCGGTTGAGTCTTCAATTTGCTACGCTCGCGCCTGTGCGGAGGTATAGGAGACTGCTAATCTAGCCTACTATAGGGGTTTAATATCAATGCTTTCAACTCACAACCCATGACGTTTTCCACGATACCGTTCAAGAATACCAATTCCTTCGAAAACGAAAACGACTTCGTTTTCAAATTGCGTTTTCAACTCATCTCCCACGAACTCAAGAATTGGGGTCCAGTCCTTATACCGTCGTTATACCATGGTTATACCACCTATACCCAGGATGTACATGAATCCGGGTCTAGATATTTTACATCCTATATTGTTACTGCTAATACCATAGAATTTAAATCAACTTTGATAAAAATATTATATTTTAACAAATAATTTTGTAATGGAACTTGAAAAAGTAATGAGATCACACACATAACAAAAACTTGTAGAAATACAGCCAAACCTTACACACTCAAAAGGAATGAGATCTAAAAATAGGGCCAAGCTCATCTACCCTTCCACATAAACGTACAGTGTCCCATAACAGCATCCTCGAAAAGCTTGGCAAAATAGAATTTGCATGTTATTACGTTTAAATTAATTAGAAAAAAAGAACTTGGATAAACTATTACGTTAAATTAATAATCGCAAATTCTATTTTGCCAAGCTTTTCGAGGATGCTGTTATGGGACACTGTACGTTTATGTGGAAGGGTAGATGAGCTTGGCCCTATTTTTAGATCTCATTCCTTTTGAGTGTGTAAGGTTTGGCTGTATTTCTACAAGTTTTTGTTATGTGTGTGTTATTTAAACTAATGTGTTTGGCATTTACAATTTATCTAGGTGCCCGTTAGGGCGCCGCAGCCAAGCCGCGGTGCGCTACACACTCAAGCACCTTATACACCAAGCAGAGTTGGGGTGATTTCGAGGTGTTACCCAGCCGTCATGTAACGTGATGTGAACTTGAAAACTATCACAATCGAGGGGATTTAGGTACCTGACAACACATGTCAAATTTTATTGGGGTACGATTATTCCTTCTTGGTGAAAAAATGGCTTGAAACATGCTCAAAATCACTTTAAGGATGTTAGCTACTACTGCTACTACTACTGCTAACATCTAATTCGTCAGTTTCAATCGGCCCGCGATTCTGACCAGACGGGTGGGGCTACAATGTTCATATTTTACATGGACATTAAGGTTATAGTAATATAGTCTCTTTTGAAAAAAAAAGTTGAAAATGTTTGCTGGAAGGCTTACAAATAAAGGTTTTAAAATAAGCCTTATACACTAGGCATACAATCAACAAGTAACTATAGTTACTTGACACTTGTTGACGGTACAAGCAGAGTTAGGCGGGAAAGTGCGATACGTAAACAAATAGCGGACATTTTAAATTTTTCTTCTTTGTGTGAATCGAGAAAAGGTGTCATAATACTCTCATAAAACAAATCAGAAACCGTACCTGGCCTAGGCCCAGATGTAGAAAATTATTTATAATACAACGGTGTAGGTCTAAAGTTCCATTAGGCTATAGGACTAGATAAAATAAATACTTACATTACATGTTTGACAAGCCCTAGGCCTTTCTTAGCCAACCCTAGGCCAGCACAACCTTGTTCTGACACACTTCCCGCACAAATAACCAGTTTTGATAACTAAAAGCCTAATGCAGATAAACAATGGTATGATAGTCCTAGGCTATCCCAAAATTTACGGCAATAATAAGCCTTTTCTTTTCTTTTAATAAACTCACGCAATCTCCTGTCACTTTTAATGAAAATATAAAACAAAAGATGGTGAAAATTTTCAATATTCTTTTGATTATCTGATGATTTACATGGCTGTGGATGCAGTGAAATAGGTGTAAAATAACATTAGTTGTGCGTTTGTTGTTACATGGGAAAGTTTTAATTGGATGTGAGTTGCCTAAACTTAACCAGTCCTTATACCGTCGTTATACCATGGTTATACCACCTATACCCAGGATGTACATGAATCCGGGTCTAGATATTTTACATCCTATTGTTGTTGCTAATACCATAAAAATTAAATCAACTTTGATAAAAATATTATATTTTAACAAATAATTTTGTAATGGAACTTGAAAAAGTAATGAGATCACACACATAACAAAAACTTGTAGAAATACAGCCAAACCTTACACACTCAAAAGGAATGAGATCTAAAAAAAGGGCCAAGCTCATCTACCCTTCCACATTTGTGCATTCTTAATTCATAAACGTACAGTGTCCCATAACAGCATCCTCGAAAAGCTTGGCAAAATAGAATTTGCATGTTTACGTTTAAATTAATTAGAAAAAAAGAACTTGGATAAACTATTACGTTTAAATTAATAATCGCAAATTCTATTTTGCCAAGCTTTTCGAGGATGCTGTTATGGGACACTGTACGTTTATGAATTAAGAATGCGCAAATGTGGAAGGGTAGATGAGCTTGGCCCTTTTTTTAGATCTCATTCCTTTTGAGTGTGTAAGGTTTGGCTGTATTCTACAAGTTTTTGTTAATTGTGTTGTAACCTAGTGCGACTTCTGGTGACTGGTAGATTACTCATTACTGGTAACAAGTTGTATTTTTGGATTTGGTTGTGAAGATGACTTTGTTTGGTTTCTTGTGATTGGTCCATTATTATCGTTATTGAGATGATTGATTGGGTTTATATGTGAAGATGAAGTTTTTGTCTGGCTTCTGGTGACTGGTCTATTTGCGATTAGATTAACGGTATCCGGATGGGGGTTTGGATCTGGTTGTGTAGATGAAGTACTGGCAGGAATTTTCGGCGTGATTTTTTTAGAGTTTGATAAAACTGGTTTCCAAGTGACAGAAAGACGTGTGCTATCGACCTGTTTGTTCATATTCATGGTCCGTTTCTCAATTTCGATGGCTTCTCGGATCATTCTGGTGTACACATGATCAACTGTAGCAATTGATTTCACACTATTAAAATCAATAGAATGTTGCTCGGTCAATGTGTTGAACCAAAGCGGACTTTACACAATGCACTACTTTATCAACCTGGATATATTACAATAAACACATTTTTAAAAATTGACACAGGTTATTTTTATTTTTATATTTGAACTATATTGAACTATATTCAAATATAAAAATAAAAATAACCTGTGTCAAGTTTTAAAAATGTGTTTATTGCAAAGCGGACATGTTATCCTTATGTTCCACAGCAAGTCTGTGTTCTTGAAGCCTCATTGAGATCTTACGTCCTGTTTGACCGATGTACATTTTGCTACAGTCTTTACAAGGTATTTCATACACTCCTCTATTTTCCAAAAACACTTTATCTTTAGAATTCCCAAGAATTTCATGAATTTTCTTGTCAGTCAGTCAGTCAAGTCAAACCCCAGTCGGGGCAAACTTTTACGACAACTGCTATGAATCAATAACTATGTCCTTAAGCTTAAAAACCTTATATTCATATGTATATATAGAGTACATAAAAAAATATAAAAAGTATATATATAGAGATGGTAACAAGTTGGTGGAACAACAAAGTAGAAAGTACAACTGAAAAATAGAACATGGAGGGAGTACATGAAAGACAGAGCAGATGAAAAGAGAGAAGCTTACAAAAACGCAAAGAGCGAAGCACAAAGAACGGTTAAAGCAGAGAAAGCAGAAGATTGGAAGAAGTTTGCTAAGAAAGTGGAGAAAGATGCAGAAGGAAACAAGAAGATGTTGTATGTTGTATGAAGAGTAAGAGGAAGGAAAGAGGGGGACAAAGGTACCTAACGGGTGACTCGGAGAGACTCATTACAGATGCAGCGAGGAGATCAAGGAAACTTGGAAAGAGTATTTCAATCAATTGCTGAATGCGGGAGCAGAAGCAGAAGACAGAGATGTAGAGTTGGAAGGGGTGACGGAAGAAGCAGATGAGAATGGACCGACCTGGCAAGAAGTGGAGATGGCATTAAAAAGGATGAAGAATGGGAAGACTGCAGGAGTTGACGAACTGGTGGTGGAAATGATCAAACCTGGGGGCCTAGTTGTTATGCATTGGCTATACAGAGTGATCAGAGTGGTATGGAAAGAAAATAAGGTGCCAAGAGATTGGGTGAAAGGAGTGATTGTACACCAATAGGCCTACACAAGAAAGGAGATAGAAAGAAGTGTGGCAACTACAGAGGCATTACTCTACTATGCCATACATTAACGATATATGAAAGGATAATATACAGAAGGATGAGAGTAGAGGTGGACCATATACTGAACGAAGAACAATATGGGTTTCGATGGGGAAAGATCGACTATAGACCCGATATTTGTATTTCGACAAGCTATGGAGAAAAGTTGGGAGATGGGTAGAAAAATGAGTATGGTCTTCCTAGACATCGAAAAGGCGTAGTATGTGTGCCAAGGAAATGTAGTGTAGGAAAGCTTGGAAAGAAAAGGAGTTGACAAAGGACTCATAGACAGGGTAAGAAGTAGGTATGTATTCCCCCAAAATACAAAAATTTGTAAAAAAAAAAAAAAAAAAACGGCAGCCAAGCTCTCCTTCCAAAGTCTTCGGCTGTGAATGCTGTGAGATAGAGAAGTTGAGCCAAGCATTTCATTCTTTCTCCCTAGTTTCGCATTGAAAAGAAGTTAGATCATTTCGCCTGTTGACGAGCGCCAAGCCAACCATTTTCGTGGTAAAAAAAGTAAAAATGTTAAACTCAAAATCATAAAAAAATTACTTGGCCATTGACTTTTTAGAGTCCTCGTACCAAAATCAATAGCCAAGTAATTTTTTTATGATTTTGAGTTTAAAATTTTTACTTTTTTTACCACGAAAATGGTTTGCTTGGCGCTCGTCAACAGGCGAAATGATCTTACTTCTTTTCAATGCGAAACTAGGGAGAAAGAATGAAATGCTTGGCTCAACTTCTATCACAGCATTCACAGCCGAAGATTTTGGAAGGAGATGAGCTTGGCTGCCGTTTTTTTTTTTTTTTTTTTACAAATTTTTGTATTTTGGGGTGATATCACATCTTTTTGTTGTTTGTTTCATATCAAGGCGTGAAATACGTGTAAAGGTGGATACAGTGCCTTTTAAAACAGATTGTCTAGAAACAAAAGCTACCATCTTTTGTTTTTGTTTACAATCTGTAGTTGTCAATATACAATGTTTTTATTTAATTTCCTATGGTTAATGTCGTCTTGGGTGTTTGTGTGAATGATTTGTTGACCGGAATATAACACATTGACGCATAATTTTAATCAGCAGATAAAATATTAAAGCTGTATTAAATACGACCTTAAGTTTTTCCCAAAGTTAAGGGTGGTAGGGAACAGTAGGGGTGAAATATCGCTTGCCTCCTGGCGGATTATTATGTTTCATATTATTAAACGAGTGAGCGCAGCGAGCGGAGTGATCTCCATTCAACTTAAACGGCCCTTATTCTGTTACTCTGCGTGCGTGTGTGTACGTTGAAAATCAGCCGAATCGCTGAACAGATTGCGCAGAAATTTTAAACATACATCCGGTATGAGTTTATTGAGAACTGCTAACAAAATCAGCTAGATCTATTGCGATTTAAACCTACAAGAAATCATAAATTGAAAAATAGGCTTCCAATGTTTAGAAATTATTTTAACGACAATGGTTTAGATTTTGAAAATATATTTTTTGTTTATTATTTACCTGGCTGTGAAATGCCGTGCCCATGCAAGGTCTATCAAATGTTGAACGTCAAGGTACCCCCAAATTCCACTCGTAGATTGAGTAAACCTTGCAATATTTACACGTATTTCGTACTGGCTATGTTTTCCATAGTATTGTCACAGATGAGATAGACTACACTGCGTTATATATGCATTTCAAAACATGTTTAATAATTTTTTAAATACAATCTATGTATAACAAAATCTTTCCCGATCAGGGGATTGAACCCACGTCTCCCACATTTCGGCTATAAGGGCGCTTTAGCCAACTAGACTTGGGAAACGCCAAAGTCGTTGTTAGACGAGTGAGCGAGTCATGTGTTGAGTACCCGGGAACATTTGCATTTAAGTTTGATAATTATGTTTGTATAAATAATAGTTTTTTTAAGTTTAGTTGGTATACGGGCGCGTCAACTATAAGGCCATAATGCGCCTCTCTAGCCTATGATAGGCTAAAGAGTAAAGATGCCTTAGAGAGGGGGAGGAAACAGAATGTTACCGGGTACTCAACACATGGCTCACTCACTCGTTTAGCAACGACTTTGGCGTTTCCCTAGTTATGTAGCCCTACCATCAGGCCAAATTTCATGCTGATAACTCATTCGGTGCCTTCATGGTGAATGCTGGAAATCAAGGTAAAAATAATATACTATTAGGGATGGGGGTTGAAAAAAATGTGGGTTAGGAAATGAGAATAGGCCGCTTGGGTTAAAACACATTAAAACATAATTTACTAATTTGAATAAAAATTCAATTTTGGGTTAGAGCTATGAATTATTCCAATTTAGGGGATGATTTAGGGTGTGTTGGGGGTGGAATAACGCCCTTGCCTCTCGGCGAATTATTTTTCATATTAGATTGTACCATCATGCCAAATTTCATGCTGATAACCTCATTAGGTGCCTTCATGGTGATTGCTGGAAATCAAGGTAAAAATAATATAAACTATAAGGGATGAGGGTTGAAAAAATGTGGTTTAGGAAATGAGAATAGGCCGATTGGGTTTAAAACACATTAAAACATAATTTTAATAACTAATTTGAATAAACCATCAATTTTAGATTAGAGCTATGAATTATTCCAATTTTAGGGGGTGTTGGGGGTGGAATATCGCTTGCCTCTCGGCGGATTATTTTTCATATTATTATGTACCATTATGTCAAATTTCATGATGATAACTCATTAGGTGCCTTCGTGGTGAATGCTGGAAATCAAGGTTAAAATAATATAAACTATTAGGGATGGGGGTGGGGTTGACAAAATGTGGTTTATATAATGAGAATAGGCAGATTGGGTTAAAACACATTAGAACATAATTTTAATAACTAATTTGATTAAAAATTCAATTTTGGGTTAGAGATACTTATTATTTTTATTTTAGGGGATGATTTAGGGGGTGGAATATTGCTTGTCTCTCGGCGGAAGTATGTGAGTCTGAGGTACATCTAAGTGTGGTCCAAGTTTCATAGTTCTAAGATGTACCGTTTTCTCTGTAGGCTCTTATTCCTCCCTGGCAGAATCCCACCCTCCCCCAACCAACCAACCAACCAACCAACCAACCAACTAGCCGGAAGATTTTCGTCGATTTTTACGCACTTTTTGAACACAGAACGGGTTATCGGGTCAGGCTGAGTTTTTTTTTTGGTATGTCATGGACCACATATCAGGTCAAATACCGAGTTTCAAGATTGTAAATCTTTCGGTACGGCGTGTGCAGATAGCTGAAAATCCCCCCACTCGGGTAGGAGTAAACAGGGTCGAGTTATCATCGCCTACTAGCAGTCGCGTGCGCTTGGCTGCGGGCGAACGACCGTCGCCCTAGATACATAGTATGTGAAAGCTGTGTAAAAACACAGTTTGGGATGTCAGGGTGGTTCCAAATAACAAAAGGGCTGAGGCAGGGAAGTGTGCTGTACCACTGCTATTTATAATAGTAATGGATGACATATACACAACAAGGTAAAGATGGAGGAAACGGAGGAGGTAGAGGTAAGCTGTTGCGAGATTCTGCTGGTAGATGCTGTTGGGGAGATAGCGTAAA
>JAMZAV010003916.1:0-62421 GCA_024449915.1 Sweltsa coloradensis | reverse complement strand
TTACAATTAAATAACTACCTGGGTACGCAGTCACTATCGTTCACACGGCACTGGGATTACCGTCATATCGTATAGTTGATTTACTTTCCGATAGTCAATTAGTGCCTACCAAGTTCGAGCTAGGAAGCTTGGAAGTTAGGTTATGTAGTCTATCAAATTACCAGCGTAGCCAGCTTCGTGCGTTTACACTGCACCAACCTTTGGCGAGTAACCCGCCTAAATTACCTTTGTTAAATTTCCTACCAACGTAGCAACTTTCGAACGTTCACACACAGAAATTACCCGCATAATTAGACTTACCCGCATAATATGCTAGTAATGTAAACGTGGTATGATTATGCCAAAACCAAAACGTAAATGTACGTTCCAAGAATATATTCGTCCGAAAATCGAAAACGATTATGTTATTTCGTATGTTATTATCCTCCATATCCCGTTTCAAAGCAATCAAAAGCCAATCATCAATCATCCGAGCTCCGATTAACCGAGATGCCGTGTTATCCGAGCTGGTTTCAGGCACCCTTTCCTTTTTTTAATTGGCCGAAATGTTATGTTCTTTACATCGAATGTCATGCAGTATGCTGTTTACTACAATGACGTGTCACGTAAGAATTGCACAGCGCGTGAATTGTAAGGGGGGTTGGGGGCAGAGGTCGAGGGTAGGGTGCTGTAGAGTGTTGAGTCAGTGTCTTTGTGAGTGCTTGCAGCCGCCGCCGCGACCTTGCTCAAAGACCTTGCTCAAAGACAGCAGATGAGAGAGAAGAGAAGGAGGGAGAGATAGTAAGAGACAAAATATGGCCTTGAAGACGACATGATAGAGGCTGGCTTTGATTACGAAGAAATAAACATTGCATCAGGACATCCAGTCAATGACAGACGCGGAGATAACCGTCCCTCCCCCCGCTCCTCCCAAGCCACAGACGTATCGCCTCACTTTAAGTCAGTCAATTGTAGACCATTAGGTGCTCAGAAGCGACCCTCCCCCCTCCCCTCGAACTAATTTTCACTATAGCAGTTTTGTGTTCAGAAAAAATCACAATTATAATCCACCTGTTTGCCACTTGGCAGCTGGGGCGTTTGACCTCCAGGGGTGTCCAAAGTCAAAAGTTGCGAAACTTTGACCTGCTATAACGGTCAAAGTTTTTGATAAAATTCCAAAATTATTTTTAATTATCATTTAACACATTATTTTTGATTTTTTAAAACAAAAGCAATTTCACTTTTTGTAAAGGGGTGCCCAAAATTAATAATAATCGATTTTACTGTTTTATACACTTTAACATTAAAGATTGGACATATAATCCGCATTAAAGCTTTATTTTATACATAAAATGAAAGAAACACTGAATTTAAAAATTAATTATGCAAAAACAATTCAAGGGCTGTCCAAAATGCTGGGTTTTATATTATTGCTATATACAACATTTTTTTTAAAGTGCTAAAAATGTGTTCATGTTACTAAAATCAGTAAACCTGTCTAAGAATACGTATTGTATGTGGGCCTAGCAAAGAATTATAATTTTTATCAGGGTTGTCCAAAATTTTGAATTCAAATTACAGCAATTTGAGAGAAATATCAATAAAAATAGGGCAAAATGAATGTATTAGTTGGCCCAGTCATCACCGAATTTATATTCTAACCTAAACAATATAATGATGTGCTGTTTTAATACAGGGTTGTCCAAATATGTGTTGTTGTTCTTGTAAAGAATTGTTTGAATAAGGTCAAACTCGATCATAATATACCGTCAGGTGCAAAGGAGCGACCCTCCGGGGCCCCCCGAACTAATTTTCACTGTATAGCAGTTTTGTTCAGAAAAAAATCACGATTAATAATCCACCTATTTGCCATTTGGCAGCTGGGGGCGTTTTGACCTGCAGGGGTATTCAAAGTCGCTTAATGTTGTTTTTAATATTGCCGTAGTTCTCTTCGCTCTTGTAAATTTTCAAATATCTTCCAAAATACAATCACTAATATTATTCCCACATTTCTTCCTGCCCCGAACCTGTATCTACAAAAATTTGTTTTCTCATATGTGAGAAAACACACAGCCAAAAGTATAAAGAATGGAATGTATTGAATCTTTATGTATGGAATCAATGTGTATGTACTTCTGACACTAATAATCATACTAATGGTCCTTCAGAAGTGCTTATACCGACTATATTGAATTACACATGTACATATACAGACATACATACAGATATGTACAGTTATTACGGACTCACTGTATAGTAATAATAATTGTACACCCAATGTTTGTGATATTCAACTATAATCTTTAATTTAGAACAGCTAATCTCTTTCTCATCTCATCAACATACATCAAAACATATACACCCTACAGACTTGGCAGGATATTAGTATCACCCTTCACAGCTACTATAACCAAGGAGTTTGTGATGAAGGTGAAGCCATAAATACTGATTAGAGCTGCACGTAAGCCTATAGCTGGATGCTATTATCTTAATTTTTACTGTTTGTATTTTGTTGTACAAATTTGAAAGAAATAATTTTAGGTATAGAGAAAGTTTTTTCCATTGGCCGAGTTGTGTTACTAATTAGCTATACACAATGCACAATAGGCTTATAGGCAGCATATACAGCAGTCATAGCCAAACTGTGTGCATTATCTGGAACAAAAATGACTAGGTAGAACTGTATTCGTATCTACAATTTGACACCGCTAGTGCGTTTTGTATATCTAAATTATGGCAATGAGGGGACTTCTTCTCGTGATTAATCAAGATGTTGAATCTTGTTCGTTATTACGAGAATTGTATTGGCATTTTCTAATGACAATGATGCATATCAGCGACCATAAGTAAATCAAGGTGTCTAGATGTATCGACTTCACCCATCCCTTGATTTACTTCTGTTCGAGGGTGTACGTGATCAAGAGGATAAGAACGAGCTACTTACTTTTCATATAAACCATTGCAAACTCTCCGAATATGGTTCTTTCTGACGTATAGTAGGCCTACAGACTTTCTGCATCCCATCTATTTTGACTAGTTTCCCTGTGCATACTATAAACAGGGTTGAATGTGAAATAAATGTATATAATTCTAAAACAATTTATGCGTCCCTATTAGCTTTAAAAGTATACTCAAATGTACATCTGGAAAGAAAGCCACAAGCTGCATATTCTTACTGGAGATTTTGGACAACCTTGTGAATAATAACAGAAAATAGTAAAATGCACAATGAAATTATAGAAAACATTTTTCACCGTGCAACGGCGTGCATGCGGTTTGGAGTTCATACATTTAAATAAGTATGAATAATTATTGTTGATCAACTTGCAACACACGAAATATTCAATCATTTAGTATAATTGTAACTTCCTACACGATACTCCTAAAATAAAGACGTCCCAGTTACCAAATGACAAATATGCATTCGTGGAAAAAGCTTATAGTTTCAGCTATAAGAGCATAGCCCTTTTTTTAGTTCGAGGGGATAATTTACATATAGATGTAAGAAGGCTGCTATATGTTGCATAAAATCATATATCTTTTTGGACAACCCTGTATATACCATAAACAAATCCGTAATTGTTGTTTTAGGGTTGTACATCGTGCACAATGTTAGGTTGTGCAAACAAATAATGAAATGCAGATAAACTTTACCTAGGAAAAATATATGAACATATGTTTGCATATGAGACATTGGACACTCCTATCGTCTAAACGCCCCAGATGTAAACTGACAACATGCATGCATGAGAAGAACATAGTTTTCAGCTGTGAGAAAACACACACTGTTATAAGTTCGAGGGGTTATATACGTACAGATGAAAGAATGGCCGCCACAAGTTTCATACTATTTTGGACTTTTTGGACAACCCTGTGTATACATATAGCAAATCAGTAGGTGTATTATGTTTTGACATCATGTATGATGTTAAGTCTTGCAATCAAATTATAAAATGAAGATTGATTTGCATTAGAAAAAATATTTTAACATATATTTGCATATGTGACTTTGGACACCCACTACCGTCTAAACGCCCCAGCTGCCAATTGGCAAACAGGCCGAAATGGAAAGATCGATTAATTTCCTTTAAGAAAACATATGTAGCATTAGTTCGGGGGGGGGGGGGGGGAGGGGGGGTTAAGAGCCACCTAACGGTCTATTGGCTCAATAGCACAGCAAGCAGAGTTGGGGTGATTTCTAGGTGTTACCCAGCCGTCATGTAACGTGATGTGGACTTGAAAACTATCATAGTTGAGAGGATTTAGGTACCTGACTACACATACCAAATTTTATTGGGGTACGACCATTCCTTCTTGGTGAAAAAATGGCTTGAAACATGCTCAAAATCACTTTAAGGATGTTAGTTACTGCTACTACTGCTGCTACATCTAATTCGTCGGTTTTCAATCGGCCCGCGATTCTGACCAGACGGGTGAGGCTACAATGTTCATATTTTACATGGACATTAAGGTTATAGTAATATAGTCTCTTTTGAAAAAAAAAGTTGAAAAGTTTGCTGGAAGGCTTCAAATAAAGGTTTTAAAATAAGCCTTATACACTAGGCATACAATCAACAAGTAACTATAGTTACTTGACACTTGTTGACGGTAAAAGCAGAGTTAGGCGGGAAAGTGCGATACGTAAACAAATGGTGGACATTTTAAATTTTGCTTCTGTGTGAAACGAGAAAAGTGTTGTCATTATACTCTCATAAAACAATCAGAAACCGTCCCTGGCCTAGGCCCAGATGTAGAAAATTATTTATAATACAACAGTGTAGGTCTAAAGTTCCATTAGGCTATAGGACTAGATAAAATTAATATTTACACTACATGTTTGACAAGCCTAGCCAACCCTAGGCCAGCACAACCTTGTTCTGACACACTTCCCGCACAAATAACTAGTTTTGATTACTAAAAAGCCTAATGCAGATAAACAATAGTATGATTGTTCACCTAGGCTATACAAAAATGTACGGAAATAATATACCTATTCTTTTCTTTCAATGATCTCACGCAAAACTCCTGTCACTACATAAAAACAAAAACAAAAACTGCAAATTTTCAATGTTTGTTTGATAATTTGTTGATTTACATGGCTGTGGATGCAGTGAAAGGTGTACAATAACATTAGTTGTGCGCTTGTTGTAGCATGAAAAAGTTTTAATTGGCCGTGAGTTGCCTAGACTTAACCAGTCCTTATACCGTCGTTATACCATGGTTATACCACCTATACCCAGGATCAGGGTTGGCAGAGTATAATACGTTTCGTATAAAACCAGTATAATACGTATGTATTATACCGTATAATATACACGTATAAAACAGGAGTTTTGTATAAAACGTATAAAACTAAAAAAAGGCTCTGGGTCACATGTATATTATAGTGTAGCCAATCAATTAATGTTGACTATTTATGCTCTTAGCTATAGGCACTAACTTTTAACAATGTACAAATATCATAATAATAGTCTTTAGACGAGTATGAATTACTTCAGTGAGGTAGTCGTAGTCATCAATACCAAGTTGTAGGTTGTATCGACATATTTTGTTTAGAATTACATTTTATTATTACGTGTCTACACAAATACTGCAGTTATTATTTTACAGTCCACTTTTTAAAGAACTTAGAAAGTAGGCTATCTTTAGGGCTAGGTACCGGTATTGTGAATTTTCTATTTTTGAGATAGGATAATGATTATCTTTATTGGCCACAATCCACCACATGCCTGTCTTGTTCATATACCAATACTGATACATAATTTTACTATGATTTACTGAACAAAATATTTGAAACACTAAATAGGCCTACTAAAGAGATCTTTATTTTGAAGAAAGATGCATGTAAGCCTAGGTGTAATTATTGTGTATTATTATGGCAAACAAAAATGTAACACCTATGATAAGCACATGTTACACTTCGTTCTTCCTCGGCCCTTGTATCATACATGTTATTGTTATTGTTTTTCTTTTTTGTTATTTTCCAATTGTCCATGCTCACCAATCACCATTCACCAATATTTAAATGAAGGCTCAATATGCAGCTACCATTATATTGGTTTCTATACAATCATATTAAAAACATTTGAAATCTAAAGCTACCTACTTTTATACGTTTTATACTGTATTATACTGTATTATACATAGTTTTATACGTACGCATGTATACATAGTTTTATACGCGTATAATGCCAACCCTGCCCAGGATGTACATGAATCCGGGTCTAGATATTTTACATCCTATTGTTATTGCTAATACCATAGAAATTAAATCAACTTTGATAAAATTATTATATTTAACAAATAATTTTGCAATGTAACTTGAAAAAGTAATGAGATCACACACATAACAAAAACTTGTAGAAATACAGCCAAACCTTACACACTCAAAAGAAGTGAGATCTAAAAAAAGGGCCAAGCTCATCTACCCTTCCACATTTGCGCATTCTTAATTCATAAACGTACAGTGTCCCATAACAGCATCCTCGAAAAGCTTGGCAAAATAAAATTTGCATGTTATTACGTTTAAATTAATTAGAAAAAGGAACTTGGATGAACTATTACGTTTAAATTAATAATCGCAAATTCTATTTTGCCAAGCTTTTCGAGGATGCTGTTATGGGACACTGTACGTTTATGAATTAAGAATGCGCAAATGTGGAAGGGTAGATGAGCTTGGCCCTTTTTTTAGATCTCATTTCTTTTGAGTGTGTAAGGTTTGGCTGTATTTCTACAAGTTTTTGTTATGTGTGTGTACACATATTCTTACAGGCAAATTCAAAATAACGAATTGCCGTGTAACTATGTACATTTTCACGCTATTGTGTGGTCTTCGCACGATTGCCAGAAACTATTGAAAGTTGAAACCATTTCCAATGACTGTAGAGGTCCGTGTAAATGGTTTTATTTTTTCCTAAAATTCGTTTTCAAATATGTAAAAAGTAATGTTATACGTATGTTTTTATTTTATTTTTGCATTTCTCGCATGGCAAAACATGAGGAAATTCTAATATGCACACAAATCGCCATTGTTTTTATGGCACAGATGTCACCCAAGGATCGTTTCTGCAGTCTTTCATATATTTTTTTTCGTTTCAGCTTGTATTTAAGTGAGAAACCACTCAAATTGTCATCAAGTTCAGATTGAAAGTTTGTGAATAGTGGAGATAATGTTGATTTTGTAAGAGGAAAAAGCAAAACAAAGGTTTTATTTTGCAAAATAATGGTTAATTGGGTGTTATAACCATTTAGCGGTGTTATATGGTTTTATTATTATTTAGCAGTGTTATTTAGGTTTTATTAAATAAAACGATTTTCACGGGTCTCTACGGCAATGAGTCTCAAAATACAATTTTCCAAGACGTAATCGGCATCTTTTGTGTGTAATTTTTCATTCTTTGTCCAAAATCTGCAATCATTCAACCTATATTCAACAGGTAGCGACAGGGAGAATTAAAAAATACCGTAAATTCACGGTTCACGATATTACATGCTGTATTAGAAGTTTTGATATGAACTGAGTTCTCTATACTTTCCACCCCTGTCTGGGCCCGGGGTAGAATTGGCCCAGAGCATGGCTCTGCTAATCGTAAAAGGCGATTCAAGAGAAAAAGTCCACCTTGCAAACATCAGCTAGTAAGAGGGGAGTATATTACTCCCCGAAACTAGAGGCGAGCTCTGGCAATCGTCGTCGGGGACACCTTCCCCTTCCCTTGACGACCTCCCCGACGACGATGACAATGACAATGACACAACGAACGATGACAAAGACGATGACGGCCACGATGTGAGAACCCCCTGTCCTCCCCTTACCTGTGGCTGGTTCTGACCAGCTTTCCCCCCTCCCCCCTAGGTTAGAGTGGTGCATTATGACCTAATGGTTGACGCGTCCTTAATCCAAATAAACCAACAAAATCTATACTTTCCCAACCTGTCAACCCTTCTCCAATCTAAATTAAACATTTAAATGTGTCAGCCCTAGATGAAATCATCTGCAAACTGTAAATTTCACATTCACTTTTACTTATCATATGGCCTGCTATTTTGGGGAGCTTCCCCCCATGCAAACAGAGCAATACGTATCATAGCTGGTGTCTCCAGAAAACACTCATGTAGAGAACTCTTCAAGGAACTTGGTATTCTAACTCTAGTATGTACCTTGTACCCTAATCCAATCAGCCGCATTATTGTTCGCACCAACATTCACCTCTTCTATCTAAATGCTTCTGTGCACTCTCATAACACTAGAGCCAACCTTCACATACACAGGCCCTCCCACAACCTGCAACTCTTTGCACAAGGCCCTGAATATCTAGCTTCCACCCTCTACAATAAGCTCCCTGACTACATCAAAACCTCTCCCACCCTGCCCTCCTTCAAACATAAGTTGAAATCATATCTTACAGCAAACAGCTTTTACTCCATCTATGACTACCTCTCCATGTAAATATTTGCATTTAGTTTAGCAGGGTGTCTTCAAGACTGGAAAACCTGGAATTGCCAGGGAATTTAATAAATATGGAAAAGTCAGGGAAAAGTTAAGGAATTTTGTATTTTTTCTGGAATTTTACAAGAAATGTAAAAAAGTCAATATTTTAGTAATTTCAATACCTTTTTTGTTGCTGAAAATAGAAATTCTCAATTTTAAAAAAAACAATTCTTAAATTATTTTGCCTTGTCCGGTGTTTAAAATTCCCGCCAAAATCGACATTGAATTTATTAACAATTTTTCCTCCTTTATTAATTGTAATGCACGGGAAAGCCAAATTTGCAGCCTGGAAAAATATTATTTTCCGGCTGGAAAACCTGCAAAAGTCAGGAAATTTTGTAATGGAAGATTTGTAGACACCCTGGTTTAGTTTATCGTTGAAATATTTACAAATTATCTAGATTTTAACCACAAATAAGCACCGAAATTGTTTAAATGTTCCCTTAGCCGAAATGATGTACCTAACAAACTTATTGGATGAGCGTAGCGAGCGAAGCGAAGATTCCATTTCACTACACTGGAGAAAAAAATACGGAATGTTTTTTATTCTTTTTTTTAAAAATGTATTTTTGTCTGTTTGTTAACACGATTCCGGCTAAACCAATACTCCGATTGCGATGAAATTTTATGAAGGTCTTCGAAATCTCTGAACTTAGAACTGCTACGTTTTTGAGCACAATCGGAAAATTATTTATCATGAAAATCGCAATTTTACGATTTTTTTCATTTTTTTAAAAATTTCTTCGACTTACAACACCTACATGCTTTGTCCGATTGTAATGATTTTTTCACAGAACCTTAATTTCATGAATTAATATATTCATGTGAAATTTGAGCGTTTTCAAAAAACAATTTTTTACGAAAATCGCAATTTTACGACTTTTTTCTATTTTTTAAATTTCTTTGGCTTACTAACACCTACATGTTTTAATCCTATTGGAATGATTTTTTCACAGAACCTTAATTTTATAAATTAATATATTCGTGTAAAATTTGTGCGCAATCGAATAATTATTTCTTATCAAAATTTCAATATTACGATTTTTTCCTTTTTAAAATTGCGATTAATTAAAAAAAATTAAAATTTAAGTTAATTTTTTTTAATTTAATTTAATTTTAAAAAAATCTTCAATTTAGTAATAATTTTTTCACAGAACAACAGAAAATCCGCATAACACATGGCAGCTCAATGCACCAATTACGCTCATCCAACAACGCGGCGGGACTTAAGCGTTTTCCTAGTATATATAATATGTGCTTACACGCTTCTTTTGGATTGTGCATGTGACATGATTGTGATTGTGCATTGTGCATTGTGATTGTGATATGATTGTGCATATTAGACATGTTCTACTGTACATCATTGCTGTTTTCTGTGCCATCACCAGCTATTCTTATCACAATATCATATTAATTATTGCTTTAGTTTATTTCTTACGTTTCTTTCTTCTATATGAGATCTTTGTTTATGTACCTTTATAACTTTGTTTTGTATATTTTTACCTTAATCTAGTAGGACCTATTACTATTTTACTTTTACTCTACTTTATCATTATTATTACTATCATCACTTTTATTATAGATTATTCACTTTCCCTGCAAATAGTTATACTTGTACACTGTACTAGTCTAAGTAAAAAAAAATCAAAAAATCATTGTTACAGATAATAATATATTACATTTGCATGATGTAATGCAATTGGAAATGCATTGGATGAGGGGTGAATGACGGTTGATTGGATGGTTAATTTGATTTTGTAGTAGCTGTATTGATTACTAGGGAAACGCCAAAGTCGTTGTTAAACGAGTGGGTTAGCCAAGTGTTTTGACTTCTAAAACCGGACGGTCTGGTCACCTTACAGGAACTCACTCTGCTTGCCACAATAATTATTTAAATTGAACATTCAAAATGCGAATCGTATTTAAAACGTATTAGCGTGAAACATAAACAAATTTCCAAGATAAAACGAAATCACCTAAGTTTTATTTCCCATTTAACACCCCTCAAAAATAATACGTGGGTGTAAAAATATAAAAAAGTTGGAATTAACGGGTATCGAACCCCATCCATCCGTGCGGTAGGCTAAATGGTTACCACTAGGTCATGGGGGCCACGTCACCCCCATCCCGCTAACTGCTACAAAACAAATGCCATTGATATTATTTAAAATCACATTTCATTTATTGTAGGCTTAAATCGCAGTGGATCAAGCTGATTTTGTTAACAGTTCTTAGTAAACTCGTACCGGATGTCTGTTCAAAATTTCAGCGCAATCTGTTCAACGGTTCGGCTGATTTTCGACGTACAGACAGACAGAATCACAGAATGAGAGCCGTTTGAGTTGAATGGAGACACTCAGTCGCTCCGCTCCCTCGTTTAATAATGAAATGAAATGGAGCTACATGCTTTATATAGCACCTTTAAATCTTTCTAATACAGTACTTAACTTTTTTATCTTGTTACTCACAGTTTTACTTTTATGTATTTCAGGAGTGGCTGGAACCTATGATTGTCGAGGCGGCTCCACAAGAACCGTGAACATATGTAGCAGCTTCCGAGTTATACTTCAACTTCAGCATCTCCAGACATCGCTTTGAACGTCGCCATATTCAGCCGCTAACAATCATGCCGCACTCTACTGAAATGATTGTTTGTAAGTTAGTTCAATGGAACAGTTGACTTATTCCTAATTCCTGTATCCCCCTCTTTTTAAAGGTTTGTCCTGCATGTTTGGTACGGTACTCGACTGCGTACTCATCTATATCATTAGTTGACGAGCGAGGTACGAAGTGATGATTGACAGTTTGAGTGCGAGTCTCACCTGTCAGTAATTGCTTCTTACCTCAACTCAGAACAGACGTGATAAACTCAAAGGCCTATAGCCTTGTTTCTGGCGTCTCTTAAGTGATGATATCGTTGAGTTAGCACCAGCATGTTCGTGCCTTCAAGTACACTAGCTCACTTCACAGTTCACATTTATCAATGGCAAGATTTGGTGTATTAGGCCTACCCCTACATTGACCTACGATTAATCAGTTTTAACTGTATAACTATTTAATTCTGTCAACATATTATCATATTCCTATTTAATAATCTTCATTATCCAGCGCTGTTTCCCGCTTCTGGCATGGTCAGCTTGGGTTTTACAACCAAATCTTTCCACTCCTTTTAGCCCTATTCCCCAACAATCGTATTTCTTCCACATCTCATCTCTTCTTGTCTCCAGTGGCGTCACTACCGCCAGTTTTTTTTCTTTTTTTTTTCGGAAATTTTCTGGAGGCCTTCTAAATTTTTGAACTTAGAACTGCCACGTTTTTGAGCGCAATTGGAAAATTATTTTTCATGAAAATCGCAATTTTACAATTTTTTTTTATTAAAAAAAAAAAATTCGACTTATAACACCTACATGCTTTATCCGATTTTAATGATTTTTTCACAGAACCTTAATTTTATGAATTAAGATATTCCTGTGAAATTTGAGCGCAATCGAAAAATTATTTCTCATGAAAATCAAAATTTTACAGTTTTTTCCTTTTTTTAAACAATTCTTTGACCTACAACACCTACATGCTTTATCCTTATTGTAATGATTTTTTCACAGAACCTTGAATTGTATTAATGTATTTATTCGTGTGAAATTTGAGCGCAATTGAAAAATAGTTTCTTATGAAAATCGCAATTTTCCGATTTTTTTCTTTTTTTAAAATTACGATTAATTAAAAAAATTAAAAATTTAAGTAAATTTTTTATTTAATTTTATTTAATTTAAAAAAATTCTTCGACTTAATAATGATTTTATCACAGAACAACAGAAAATCCGCATAACACATGGCAGTTCAATGCACCAATTACGCTCATCCAACAACGCGCCTGAAAAAGCGTTTGCGAAGCTTCCTAGTTAAGAAAATTCCTAAAACTCGTTACAATACTCCAAACACGCTCTTAGAATCGAAAAAATTTCTGGGGCTGTGCGCCCCGGACCTCCAATGCCTGGGGAACCTCCCCGAGACACCCCATTATTGGATGAGCGTAGCAAGCGAAGCAAAGATTCCATTTCACTACACTGGAGAAAAAAATCCGGAATGTTTTTTCTTTCTTTCTTTTTGTATTTTTGTCTGTTTGTTAGCACGATTCCGGCTAAACCGATAGGCCTACTCCAATTGCGATGAAATTTTCTGGAGGCCTTCGAAATCTCTGAACTTAGAACTGCCACGGTTTTGAGCGCAAACAAAAGAATATTTTTCAATAAAATCGCAATTTTACAATTTTTTTTTTAATTTATTATTTTCAAAATTTCTTCCACTTATAAGTAACACTTACATGCTTTATCTGATTGTAATGATTTTTTCACAGAACCCTAATTTTATGAATTAATATATTCGGGTGAAATTTGAGCGCAATCAAAATATTATTTCTTATGAAAATCGCAATTTTACGATTTTTTTTTTTTTTTAAACATTCTTCGACTTATAACACCTTTATGCTTTATCCGATTGTTATGATTTTTTCACAGAACCTTAATTTTATGAATTAATATACTGGTGTGAAATTTGAGCGCAATCGAAAAATAATTTCTCATGAAAATTGCAATTTTACGCTTTTTTCATTTAAAAAAACATTTCTTCGACTTATACACCTACATGCTTCATCCGATTGTAATGATATTTTCACAGAACCTTAATTTTATGAATTTATATATTTGTGTGATATTTAAGCGCAATCAAAAAATAATTTCTTATGAAAATCGCAATTTTACACTTTTTCGTTTAAAAAAACAATGCTCATCCAACAACGCGCCTGAAAAAGCGTTTGCGAAGCTTCCTAGTATAAATCATATATACTTCACCCAGGAAAGAGCGTTTACTCATAAATGATTTTGAATCCACTAGGGCCCCACATATTGTTTTGCCCGGGGACCCTGATTTGAAGTTGCCACTGCTTGCCTCCAAGGCTCCTGTACCATGCTATCCTTCTATCTCTTCTTTGGCCTCCCCCATCTTCTTCCTTCTTAAATCCTTCTTTCATACATTCTCTTGGACATCCTTCCACCATACGATTTATATGCGCATCCTGTCACTTAACTTCTCTACACCCAGCATTTCTCTAATGTCCGTGTTTGTTATTCTGTCCTGTCTCGTCTTGCCCATTCTGCTCCTCAGGAATCTCATCTCTGCCGCATGCAACTCTATCTCCCATAGTCTGCTGCATACATATTAATGGTATTTGCAAATTCAAAATATGGGTGATTTTAAACCCTTAGTAGGCCCTAAACAATGAATAAATGGGCAAAAACAGGCTACTGTGTTTAAATTTTTTTTTTTTATAGTTTACATGGGGTTAAGATAAAAAAATATGCAGTTTTGTAGTAGGCCTACAATAATTGTTAACTCAATGCAGGTACTTAGGCCTACGAAGAGCTTTTCACAAGTTCAGTCAATTTCCAATCAAAATAAATAGTCATAACAAGTTGCCATCTTGGGTCAAAACTCAAAATGATTTCAAATTTGATAATAAGAGTTCTCGACTTCACCACTAAAAGGGGTCTGTAAATATGTACCCCTAAATTCAGGGTAAGAATTTTTACTTTTTACAATCACTGAAAATTGTTAAAATATTGAGAAAGAATTTTTTTTCTGGGATTATTTAGTTGTTTTTGCCATAATTTGCACAATTTGCATATGGTAAATTGAAAATAAACTCTTGTTAGTACTTTGTTTTTTACATAGGCTCACAAAGGGTTGTTTTGCCCGCAATTAGGGAAAAAATAATTTTCATTTTTGTGCTTTACTGTACTGTAGTGCCACGTTGCACTGACTGGGTGTTTCCCTATCCTACACCACGTCTTTGACACACTGATAGCAGTTACTAGAATTTTCTACATTCTATTCTGTTGTTAACCTCTTTTTTAATCTTCCCACTCGACATTAATTCACTTCCTAGGTAGCTAAAACTCTCCACCACTTTCAGTGTTTCTTCTCCAATCTTGATCTCTGCTTGATAATTCCCTACATCTCCTTCTCCTGGCAAATCAACAACCTCGCTATTTATCACGCTTATTTTCATACCTGCTTCTTCAAAGTGCCTATTCTACAGGATAACCTCTGAAGTACCTCCTCATACTCTGACCATGCCACAGTCATCAGCAAATTGCATAACTTCCACATTTTACATTTCCTCCATCTTTAAATCTTTAAATCATCATTATCTATTGCCACGTCCAACACTGCGTTGGGTTGGGTAGGCATTGAAGACAGGCCTCTCCATCTTCTTCTGTCCTGCCACCACTCCTCTTCTTCCACCACATTCCAGTCTCCTCCACGCTGGTTTAATCTTTAAATATTGTTCAATATTCATAACGTATTTTAAATTTATATTGGACTCTGTATTATGGCCGTCTTAACCGGATGCTCCTTCTCCGCTGCTATTTAGGCCTGAATCTGGCACATGATGTTAGGCCTATATTACTGTGTTTATGCAAGTATAAGCCTCAGGTACTATATTCAAAAAGATGTAGTTCAAAAAGTGGGGTGCGGCTTTATGTGTAGTCACTAAATGGCAGCAAATTAAATGTTTTTAATCAATACTAGTGAACTGTGGAGTGAACACTAGTGTCCCCTGGTACTGTAGTGGTGTGGTGTATGTCAGTTTCGTACTTGATACTTAATCGCAGCTGCTCTTATAGACTTCCCTGGCCCTGAGTAAAACAACATGGAAACATAGAGGTTAGAAGGGTGACAGAGAACGCAAGTTAAACGTTAACCTCGTCAAATCAACCTGTTTGTCAATATGTACTGGTAATAGGTAGGCTTCTCCGATTATCTCATAACTTAGTTTGTCTCAGATTGGGGTGTGGCTGTTAAACGTTTGTTTTTTCTTGAAATAACACGTTTTTAGAAAAAAAATCTCATGATTATTTACAATGAACCGCAGGCCTAGTCATATAGAAAATTTAAAAAATGCATAAAACATTCTTCAAAAGTGCACGACAATAAATCTAAAAAGTAAAAATGAGCTACTTTTTAGGCCTTATAAATTTTTGTTTTGTAACCAACCTCTAATCTCTGTAGAACTAGTAGATACATGGGCTGCACTAAGCAACAATGCGAACCCGGCTTTTACGATCTCCATCATATTAAGGAGAACCAGAAAGGAAGTCCTACTTCTACCCATGTCAGTAGGGCAGTCCCGGTCATCTCTAAACCAAATACGGAATGTTATTTAATTTATCATTATGCGTATTGAAGTTATTTCATAATTGTATTATCATATAAAGTTTGTTAAATACTGTTTTTTTATTTACACTAACCCACACACTCGACTTGTAGACGCGATGACTTAAGACATGACCGGCTAGACTAGTGGTAGGAGTTCATCTAGAGCATACTTGTTTCCATTATGTTTTCTTTGAGTCCCCCATAGCCTTCTATTCCTCGTTATTGGATGGATTACTAAAGCATTGCAACAGGTTACGCAAGCAAATTGAAAGTAAATTACTGTGCATGGTTCTAAGCTATACCTACCGTATTGTATGGAATTGCTCACTTGTCACTTCACAATTTGACATAGATTGCCCTTTGTTACGATACTAGTTCAATCAATAGAACTTTTCACCAGGGTTAATTCTGGCTTTGTCACAGCCTACAGAAATATCTTCCCTAATTGGATGAGCGAAGCAAAGATTCCATTTCACTATACTGGAGAAAAAAATCCGGAATGTTTTTCTTTTTTTTTCTTTTTTTCTGTTTGTATTATTGTGTGTTTGTTAACACGATTCCGGCTAAACCAATACTCCAATTACGATGAAATTTTATGGAGGCCTTCGAAATCTCTGAACTTAGAACTGCCACGTTTTTGAGCGCAATCGAAAAATTATTTCTCATTAAAATCGCAATTTTACAATTTTTTTCTATTTTTAAAAAAAATTCTTCAGCTTATAACACCTACATGCTTTATCCGATTTTAATGATTTTTTCACAGAACCTTAATTTTATGAATTAAGATATTCGTGTGAAATTTGAGCGCAATCGAAAAATTATTTCTCATGAAAATCGAAATTTTACAGTTTTTTTTCTTTTTTTAAACAATTCTTTGACTTATAACACCTACATGCTTTATCCTATTGTAATAATTTTTTCACAGAACCTTAATTTTATGAATTAATGTATTTGTGTAAAATTTGAGCGCAATTGAATAATTATCTCAAATGAAAATCGCAATTTGACGATTTTTTCTTTTTTTAAAATTACGATTTATAAAAAAAATTAAAAAAATTAATTTAATTTTTTATTTAATTTAATTTAATTTAAAAAAATTCTTCGACTTAGTAATAATTTTTTCACAGAACAACAGAAAATCCGCATAACACATGGCAGCTCAATGCACCAATTACGCTCATCCAACAACGCGGCGGGACAAAAGCGTTTTCCTAGTGATAACTGATAAGTGGCTAGCTCAATGTGGATCCAACTTAATGCTTTCGTTGATGGCGTTAGGTCAGCGACTGAGAATGTGAAGGTGTCAAATGTTTGCTTGTATACTTCGTAATCCATCCATGAACTTGTGAGTGACATGCGCAGATTCTTGCGTGTGAAAGCTATTCACACAAACAGCATCACTATACAGTATTTTGAAATTTGAGTCTAGGTTTGTCAATGTCATATATGCATAGATAGGTTGTCCTGTAAGTAATATAGGGCTAGGCCTACTAAGCTATTTAGTATAATAAGCCAATCATAAATTGAAATTGTCAATCACCAAGTTTATAGTGATTTCTAAACTGTCATTATTGTACTGATCAGTTTAATGGGCTTTAAAATTTAAATTTACTTGTTTGCTGCTCGGCAAGAGTTGGCCTTTACGTATTCCTTGCTGTGTTGTATGATTTCATGTCAAATACTCACACATGTATTACAGTACAGGCCATGTTTAATTTCAATTATTCATGTACAACTTAACATAGTTCACATATTTATGCCAAACTGCAGCCCAGTTAAAAGTAAAACCTTCGATTACAAAGATCGCTGTTGATGTGAATAGTTTTTAATCTCTCGCATACTTCCAAGGTGGTGGCTTTGTAATCCCTAACCGTGGTCAATTGCAAATCACAGACGCGAGCCTTCAACTAAAACACGTTTCTGTTATTCAAGAATCTGGCTTTTGAACAATTTTCTTGTTGCAATAATCCTAGGTTTACTGACATCATGGTTTGCAAGTGGCCCTGGTTGTATGCATTGTTCTGTAAGGCAGCTTTCTTGATTATTTATCATGTACTACTGACATGCTTGCAATCAACAATAGTTCTGTTCATTTTGGCTACAACAATAACCTCTATGTATTTAATCTAGTTTTATCAAATATAGAAAATGAATTATCAATGATCATATAAAACTTAACGAAACTAAACGGTTTGAAATAGGTCTAGTTTTTGGCAAATAAGTTCACAAAGTGGAACACACTATTGCGCGCTTGAAGTGTATGCAGTTGTTGCATTAATGTTATGTATAAATTAGTGGCTTCCCATTTCCGAAGTCGATTTATTGAAATTTTATTTGGATCTATAAAGTACATATCAAAAGAAGTAAATATTTTAAACATAATGTTGGCATATAAGCATCATTTTCATAGCAAAGTTCGGTAGTAACAAAGCCGGTCAATCATAAATGCATATGCATAAATGTATGCTAGCTTTATTTGTGAAAGCTCATTGGTCCTTTGGATTTATCCACGTTTCCGATGCAGAAGGTCCCAGGTTCAAATCCTGGTTCCAGCAGCTAGGTGTTCTGAAAGTTTATTTATTTATTTATTTAATTTCTATCCTATTCAGTATTCAGTTATAAAAACGTACTTACATTTTCGATGTAGAAGGTCCCAGGTTCAAATCTTGGTTCCAGCAGCTAGTTGTTGCGAAACTTCCGAAATAGATTTCATGATTTGAGGTTACATAGGTACGTAAATAGTGACTTTAGAGCCATCCTAGCAACAAATACTCTATAATAATCTCCTCCACTGAAAATCAGTTATTGTATCTAAATTAGCTCTCACATATAAAAATGTATCTTTATCTAATAACTTACTGGCGCAAAGCATTGTCATATTGCTTTGGTCAGCGTTTCTTGAAGTGAAGGTTATTTCCCCGTTTTTGCCAAAAACGAACCTATTACCGGACAATTTTTTTAATTCAAAAGCCGATTCCAACATAGGACATTCTTTCAAAGCGGTGTTTGACAACCTTTATCTATTAAGCAGCAATTTACTAATTACTATACAGAAGAATGAATTCCAAATGAAAATGAAATGGAATATTTAACTTAAATTGTTATGTTATACTATTATCCTCACTCAGTGTCCACTTTTTTCAAGTACTTTTCTTCAGTAACCTTCTGGGTTTAACAGAGTAATTTTATTACTCGTTTAAAATCTACTTGTTCTCTTAACGGAATTCTTTTTCAATGCTCAATATTAAGTTCCTGTCATGATTTTGTAAAGTGGACTTGACGTAGCCTAATCTCACATAACCTTACCTGAAGGTACTTGTGATTGCAAATCGACAAAAAATGTATCAAATACAGACAACACTGCTTTAAAGAATGTATTCTACTTTATTCCTATGTGATGCAACAATTCAATAAATTCAATTCATCTGTAAGCCATATTGTTGTAGCCATCAATTAAATTACGGAGAACCTTGCTTGCTTTATAGCTTAGTTACACGTACTAAAAATGAACAGACCTATTGTTGTGGCCGACAGTTGTGAGAACAACACATTCTGACCCATAAGAACCAGGAGGATAGTAGGAAGGTGGTATACCCCTGCCAATATTAAAACCTTAGCGAATTTACAGTCTTTTAGTGATATCTCGAGAACAATGCATAATATCTAAAAACTGATTGCAGACAATAATGTGGTTTTGTTAGAACTACGTATGTATATAATGCAAGAGACAAATTAAAATATAATAATTTAGAATGGTTTATATTTCAGATAGGCCTATGCATTTGACTAATTAAATATCAAATTAAAAACTAACTCTGTGACATTACTATATTTTTTCATGCAGGATATAGTTTTCACAAAACCACATCTGTCTACAGTAAATTTATCAATATTTTGCAGCAGTCTCGTTCTTTCACTATAACACTGTAATTTTGCATGGTTTTAATGTTGACATGGGTGTGGCATCTTAAAAACAAGAGCAACTGAGCTCATTGGAAACCCTCAAATTTCTGTGCTTGACCCACGGTTTGGGGGGGATCAGAGGCAGATGCCAGCCAGGCCACAGTAATTTAACTTGGATTTGTTTGTCCCAAGCTAGGAGATTTCTCATATCTTTGCTTCTACAACATCAGACATAGTAACTTGATATTTTTTTAATCTTGTATGTTTGTTCTATGGATGCATACAATAATCAATAATATTAAGTCATACTATTATAAAAATACATAATAAAATTCTTAACACAATTTTTTTTTTTTTTTTCGAGTGCAATATTATTTTAATTTGTGAATCACATATTATAACTGATTGCAATTGGGTTAGACATGAAATAAATAAATGCAATTTCCAAACTATTGATGAAGGGTACTTTTCATTTTGCAAGCACATAAGTATTCGAGGGTTTTCAATACTAATGATTGCCACTACCTCAGGGAGGAGACCTAGTGTATTTGTTCTCATGGCTGCATGACCTGCAAAGTAGTGGTGTTGGCTAGCGTTTGCTATTTCCACTCTGGTATTTGCTCCTCTTGCACTGACAGGGCTGATATGGAATCTCTGAAGAGGTTGCCATTTCCTGAATATCTTAGTTGTGATTGGACCCTTGTACGTTCAATCACAACTAAATGTTTGGGATGTGGACCTCTTTCGAGTTTCATCATCAGTCCTGTCTCTGCATTGGGGAGAACACTCTGTTTAAGTAAAAAGTTTCAAGGTGGGGGGTGGTAGCTCTGAAGTGCAAAAAAGACTTAGGTAGTATAAAAAGCGCTTTTTTGGCCCATTTTTTGTGGTTTTTGTCCAGTTTTTTGCTTGTTTTCCACATTATTTTATAATATTTGTATGTTTACTTTGAATTTTATTTAATATTGTTAATAAATTATATATTTTGTCAATGCAATTGTTATTATTATTATTTATTTACTATTATTATTATTTAATTTATTATAACAATGTTATAAATAGCCTTGAAAAAAATGGCTAAGTCCATAAACTAGGTCAACTAGTAAATGGCCTTGAAAAAATAGACTATCTCCATAAAGTAGGTCAACTGCTAACCTTGCAAGGTTAGCAGCTGACCTAGTAAATGGCCTTGAAAAAAAAGACTATCTCCATAAAGTAGGTCAACTGCTAACCTTGCAAGGTTAAGCAGCTGACCTAGTAAATTGGCCAACTTTTGTACAATGGACCATCAAGAAGATCATCTCCAGCTAGCTTCTGTACAAGTCTATTAACCAACAGTAGTCATCTCATACATGGAGACAATTACTGTTGGTCCATAGACTTGCAAAGAAGTCAGCTGGAGATGACTTCACTTGGTCCACAAGAATTGTACGTAAGTCGGCCATTTTGATGGAGATGGTCTTTTATTGCTAAGAAAGTACATAGGAATTAATTAAGGCAGGCAACTAGGTACAATAAAAGTATTAAACAGAATCAGTTTAAAACATACATGTTATATTGAACAGTTGGTTAGTATAGTACAGTCAGTGTGAATTACATTCCAAATATAGGCTAAGTCCAATGGCCTTGAAAAACAAAAGTGTTAGGGATTCTTGCGTACAATTCTTCTACTGTGTTGCGTGCATGGTGAGGCATATGAATTGTAGGATAGCAGCACACTAATGCAGAAGTGAGCAAATTCTACTATTCAAACAACCTGAAAGAAATTACAAAACAAGATAATGGACTCCACAGTTGGTACAACAAGCTCTAGATGCTGAATTACTGCACCTGCTACCTATGCTCGGCACTCTCAGGATTGTCAACTTTGTAATGTTTGTTAAAAAGTTGGCAATCATGTCGAGTGCCGAGCAAAGACATACTAGATGAGCAGTGTTGCATTCTAGGGAAGAGTAAACATGATTAATATGCGGATCAACAGACAACAGTACAAGAGCAGTCTAGACCAGTTTGGAGCTACTAACTAGTACTTGAAAGCATACTCTTCGTCTTACTGTCGATCAACATTGACAACTTTAGTAAATAGATCCCATGGTCTATATGTACTTAAAAAAAACACACCACCCAACCCCACTCCCCCTCAATGCAAGAACCTAAATTAATTGCTATAATCCCACCCCCTGTTGCTACAATCGGACCTTTTCCCTACCTCTACAATGCTTTGAATTTAATTGTAAATGCTTCTTTTACGGTTATTTCAGAGCACTTGTGCAGATATTTTTAGAGTCAAAGGAAAATGCATGAAAGTTAGTAGAATGAAAAAGAGGAACTTGGATTAAAAAAACACATTTGTTTGGATGGGACAAAAGCTCCATTTTTGCCACTATATGCAAATTTTTACTCAAAAAGAAAATGAAAGTTCAAGGTGCAATACTTAATTTTAAGCTATGATTTTAATTGTTTCAACACACCTTTATCTCTGTACTGAGTATAAGGGAAAATAATTTTCTGAAATAATGTTCAATGTGAGATTTTTTTATCACGTGGTACAAATAAGAGTTTTGAACCAGTGGACGAAAAAATTCGTACATCAAACATTATTTCAGAAAATTATTTTCCCTTATACTCAGTACAGAGATAAAGGTGTGTTGAAACAATAAAAAACCAATCATAGCTCAAATTTAAGTATTGCATCTAGAACTCTCATTTTCTTATTGACCCAAAATTTGCATATCATGGCCAAAATGGAACTTTTGTCCCATCCAAATTTTTATCTTTTTTATTCAAGTTCCTCTTTCTTTCAACTAACTTTCCTGCATTTTCCTTTGACTTTCAATATATTGGTGGGTCATTCCATACCAATTCACCAAACACCTGTTGCAGCACCATTTTAGAAAAAATTCAAATTTAGGCACACCTACTACTACATGTCTTAAAGGCACAAAACCAATTTTTAATAATTTTTTGATCATGACCTTAAGGACTTACATTAAAGGTCGCAGTGTGTTGTAAAAATGGCACTTTTAAGGAGTAGCGGTAATTGGAATAACTCAGAAAGTACAAGTTGTAGGAGGATGGAACATACACCAAATTAATCGTCACAAACTGAGCTTTCATTTGACATATATTTTTATAACCTTACTACTTAACATCTATGAGAACAGTTAGTACAAAGTTTTGACGCAAATGTACCATTTTTGCGACTTTCGCAATATGTTTTCTCATAGAAGGGTTGTGATCACAATGCCCATTTTTCTTTTACAGTATATTTGGGTACCATTTTAAATGTGTAAGATAAAAATTGTGTGTTTTTAAACCCTTTAGCTGTTACAAGATTTCAAAAATGTCAATATCTGAAAATTACCATTTTTGGGCCCTCGTAACTCCAGTGGGGGACCTTTTAAAAATCTCAAATTTTTGTCATGAAAAGTTATGAACCTGTTAAAGATGCAGCTAAAATTTGGAGTATGTGTTTTCCTTCGTTTGGAAGTTACATCACACTGTATGCCCAAAAATTACCCTTGCTCGCTATGTATTAACAAGTACAGATTGGTGCATTTAGTTAAATGCTGCCATTCATTAATTTCTAATTTGTTGATGATGAAAAAATCAGTTAACTATATTGTGTTTATAGTTGTAGCTATTTAATGTTTTACTTGCACAGCATAGGCGTCACATGAAAATATATCCCGTCAGTGGCTAGTTGAATATAGGCAAATTACACAGCCTACGTCCTTTTTTTCACTGGACTCACTGAAGAATCCAAATTGTTGTCAGTCTTACCCATTATCAAACAACAATTATTTATGCAGGTGTGTTGCATGAAGGTCTAGGTCTACTTCTTAAGTTCTTGACTGAGGTCTTCATTAATGTTGTCCACTTGAGCGGAGAAAGAATCCATAACATGTTTTTATTAGTGACCCAAGACTTATCCTCCTTTCAAAACTTCAGGCTGTGCTGAGAAGAAGTGTACAAAGTTGTCTCCTTCATTGATGTTGTTGGACTCAACAACTCCAAGCCACCAATTAGTCATAAATGCATACCACATAAATCATTTACTAAGTTGCTTGTTTGACCTGATTTTCACTATTTGAACTTCTTTGTAGTTATTTGAATTGGATGTTAAGAAACATTTGACATTATTGCAATCAATTAGAATCGAGCAATGTTTTTCTCTAGTATGGGGTACCCTTATAGCATTTTCAAACTGATCACTCAAACATGTTTCTACCTCCATGGGTGTTCTTACATAGATAAATGTTACCCCATGGATATTTGTATTGCAAAATTCAAACATATCTTCTAGTCTAAATTTTATTGTCTTTTGTTCTCTGTAAGCTGGCTTTAGAAACTAGATGTTTTAATAGTTTCTCCCATGCCGTCACATTGTCATTTCCCATGTGACATTAAAAAAGTGCCACTGGGCTACAAAGCCAAAATCAGCTTGATGATTGCAACGTTAAAGAATATTTTATACTGTAGTTTTTATACTGGCTTGCTGCCCTATCGACAAAACAAAAGTTTAGAAACATTCAGAGCTATTTTTTAATTTCTGGTAGGTGTTTTTGAAAAGTATACACAGCTGGAGTGACGTGCTTTAAATGGTCACTTATTGATTGCAATAATGTCAAATGTTTCTTAACATCCAAATCAAATAACTACGAAGAAATTCAAATACGTAGTAAGAATCAAGTCAAACAAACAACTTAGTAAATGATTATGTGACATGCATTTATGACTAATTGGTGGCTTGGAGTTGTTGAGTCCAAAGACATCAATGAAGGAGACAACTTTGTACACTTCTTCCCAGAACAGCCTTCAAGTTTTGAAAGGAGGATAAATCATGGGTCACTAATGAAAACACGTTATGGATTCTTTCTCCGTTCAAGCTTTTGACGGCCACTGGTCGAGTGCTCAACATTAATGAAGACCTCAGTCAAGAACTTAAGAAGACCTTCATGCAACACACCTAAATAAATAATTGTTGTGTTTGATAATGGTTAAGACTGGCAACAATTTGGATTCTTCAGTGAATCTAGTGAAAAAAAGGACGTAGGCTGTGTAATTTGCCTATATTCAACTAGCCACTGACGGTATATATTTTCATGTAACAACAACAACAACTATTTACTGATTTTTTCATTATCAACAAATTAGAAATTAATGTATGGCAACAATGCACCAATCTGTACTTGCTAATACATAGCGAGCAAGGGTAATTTTTGAGCAACTTCAGTGTGATGTAACTTCCAAACAAAGGAAAACACATTCTCCAAATTTTAACTGCATCTTTAACAGGTTCATAACTTTTCATGTCAAAAATTTGAGATTTTTAAAAGGTCCCCCACTGGAGTTACGAGGGCCCAAAAACGGTAGATTTTCAAATTTTGACATTTTTGAAAGCTTGTAACAGCTAAAGGGTTTAAAAACACACAATTTTTATCTCACACACATTTAAAATGGTACCCAAATATATTGTCAAAATAAAATGGGCATTGTGATCACAACCCTTGTATGAGAAAACTTATTGCGAAAGTTGCAAAAATCGTACATTTGCGTCAAAACTTTGTACTAACCGTTCTCATAGATGTTAAGTAGTAAGGTTATAAAAATATATGTCAAATGAAAGCTCAGTTTGCGACGATTAATTTGGTGTATGTTTCATCCTCCTACGATTTGTACTTTCCGAGTTATTCCAATTACCGCTACTCCTTAAAAGTGCCATTTTTACAACGCGCTGCGACCTTTAAGGGCCTGTAAGTCCTTGAGGTCATGACCAAAAAAATTATTAAAAATTGGTTTTGTGCCTTTTAGCGTGTAAAATTTGAATTTTTTCTGAAATGGTGCTGCAACAACTTTTTTCAAAATCTGGTGAAATGGTATGGAATGACCCCGGTACGAGTGCTCTGGAATAGCCTTAACATGGTTCTGACTGCATAACTTAAATGAAATTTTTTTCATCCAAAATATCGTGTAACCAAGCGATAACTAGATTATACTGGGAAGTAAAATTTACCTTGGCAATTGGCATAATATAATTCATTGTAATTACTTCCAAGTTAAGCTACCTTTTCTTCACGAGACATTCATGTATTCTGCACACTTGTCAGTACTCACATTAATTTGTACAATGCTCAAGAAAAAATTTTGATTACATAATCAAATTCTAAAATGCACAAAACACATGCACATGTTGTTCAGTATAAAAATGTGTTTTGTGCATTTTAGAATTTGCATATAATGTAATTTTAAAATTTTCTCCAGAGCATTGTACAAATTAATGTGAGTACATGCGAGCTTGACAATACATGAATGTCTCGTGAAGACAATTACAATTGTATCTCATGCTCATAAAATTAATAGTACCAGACAAAATTTGATTTGGTCGAGTGTTAAGTTGGCAACTTGTTAAGCAGGCTTCTTTCGAGTATTGACATTTCACGTGTTCATAAGTAGGCCTACCAGTACCGGAACATTACGATGTGGCTATGATTGCTACCAAAATGTGCTCGCAATAACACATTAAATTCTGTCTTTTACAACGAACTTGCCGAAGCTAGCCCGGTCAAGTACATACATTCTTGTTTATAATGTTTGCATCTGATGAGCAGGTTCATTAACGTTCATTTGATATCATCCACATTCAGTTGCAAAGAAAACTCCCTTAAACAATGGTGGCAAGACTAGTATTTTACCCAGAAATTTGAAGATCCAAAACATTGTTTTAATTTAATTTGCATAGTACCATTAAACTGATTAACTTCGTATCAAATTAGGTCCATTAATTTGCATTATACGATGGGATCTAATACAAAAATTGGCATAGAAAAGTTCTAGGCAATTTGATGGACAAAGTTGCCAATAAATGATAAGTAAATTACGGGGACTTTACAAATTTATACTCTAAATCAACGAACTGAAGAAATATGGGTCTGGTTAATGGTTTCATTCAACATTCATAAAGAAATTGATATAAATAAAAGTTGACGAATACGATATTAACCATTCGTCTGAAGAAAAGAAACTTAGAAAGCAGTCATTTTAACTCACTTCTGCAAGTCTTCTGAATTAATCTGCATATTTGCTACCTGCTCCGTGTTATAATTACGCCTACGGATGACATTGAATATGGGTCTACTACTTCATGGGAAAACTGCCAACTAACTGCCTGCATTTTAAATTTAATAACTGATATATTTCCATTAGTTGTCTTGCCAGACAAACTCGGATAAAGCTTCAATACTTGAGTTTATCACCAGTAAAGCTTGAATAAGTTCATAACAAGTAACTGTTGTTTCGTCGTTTCTGCCGGCCTTTTCATTTCTCCGTCCATCAATTTCATCGCAAATCTTCTTTTAATTGTTTCATATGCTCAATTATCTTCCAATATTTGTGAACCTCTGTATTTCCAAACAAAGGTAATTCTTTCCCTTTACCTTCCATGATTTCTGTTCCTTTCATCCCTTCAAGTGCTCTTGGCTTGGAACAAAATTAGTTTTCAACATCATCCAACATATTCATCCAACATTGTGACTCTCATATTTAATAAGGATGTACAGACTTTCGAAATTAATAACTTCGACTGAATCTTTTTTAAATTTGGTTTTACTTGAGTTCGAAATTTGAAAGTTTGATTTCATAGTTCTAAACTTTTAGAAATTACTTCCTTCTGTTGAGTACTTTTCCAACATGTTCCCTGTTTACGTAAATACTGATACCAAAATACGATTAGCCTGTGGTAATGTGGTGCTTTCATTTACAACTCAATCTTTATGGGAACAATAATGTTACATTCTTGCCAATTTGTAGGCTTAGAGCCATTTGTTTGTCTTCTGTTTTGAAACAGATTTGTAAGAGCTTGGTTCTCGTGCTAAATTTTGAACTTGCATAGGTCATAGGTTCGAGTTTGATTCAAAAATCAAAATTAGCCCATCCAAGTACAAACCGCCATTCATCTTTGTCCTCGTAAATTACTTGCAACTTGAATTTGAGATCTGTCTGTCTTTCTTTCTTTCTTTCTTTCTTTCTTTCTTTCTTTCTTTCTTTCTTTCTATGTTGCTGTCTGTGCTTTATTTTCTTAGTGTTTTCCATTGACATGCACTTGGCGAGTGCAGGGATGCGATTGTTGTCGACCCCCACCAATAATCATCATCCTGGCAGGGTCAGCTTGGGTTAAGCAACCATACTTTTCCACTTCTTTCTAACCTCCCACTATCTAATCTCTTCCGCATCTTCCCACCTCTCTCCTTTTGCCTCCCCAAATCTCCTGCTATGGTATCCTTCCATTTCTACCTTGGCCTACCCCATCTTCTTCTTCCTTCTTCAATTTCTTTCATACATTTACTTGGGCATCCTATTTTCCCCCATTCATTTCATATGTCCATACCATCTCAACAGTATCCTTCCCATCCTGTCACTTATTTTTCTACACCACTTTAATAATTATACAAAACTAACCAAATGAAAAGATAAGTGGCCATCCTTTGAGCAGAAGTGAGAGCATTTCATCATTGTTAATAATTCTTTTTCCTTGTGCCTTTGTTGATCCACTCTTCTTTAAGCTTTTCATCACTGCTTGAGATTCATAATGGAATTGGTTTGTTTTTATTATCATAGTACTAAAGCTGATTTGCTGGCAATTCAACGGCTCGAAGGCAAGCATTCCAATATTTGCGGAATCGTTTTCATGTAGGTGATCCTGCAGAGCACTTCTTCAACGACCGCGTTAAATGAGATATTAACGCTGTCGAACGTATGACAAGATGGTCACATTTATCATTGGCCTTAGAGAATCGCCCGGCAGATGTTTCAAGTTCCACATAAAGCAGCCGATACCCTCATCAAGGGATCAAGGGCTCGTTGGTCTTGTTGTTAGCGTATCTGCTTCCAATGCAGAAGGTCCAGGGTTCGATTCCCGCTAAAGTCAGAAGTTTTTTAACTTCTGATTTGGACAAGTCCTTCAGTTCTTGTCTTAGGAGTTTGTAAAGTGTAAGACGGCATTAAAGTCCCCAAACTTTTCATACAAAGACGCATTATTGTACAAAAGAAGCAACCCTTGTAGTCAATTTAACGCCTATTAACTCTGGAAATGAAAGCTTCTAAACTATTTTACGATGTTGCCAAATTGCCAAACTGCTTTCGGTCAGTTTCTTACAATAGCTAATAACAGGTATATTGGCAACTGTGTAATAGGCGGCGGGTTGAGTAGGACCCCTGGAGATTGACATCAACCCTTTTACCGCTTGGCTGATTTGGAGAAATGGGACTTTAATTCTGTCTTCCACTTTAAACGGTGACTTTGGAGCCGTCCTAGCAACGAAGCACATAATAAATTCAGAATTGTTCTAAATCGGCCTTGTTGGTTCTGGCGTAGATCTATTAAAAATGTTGATCTTTGGTTGGTTATCGCTCACTCGCCGATTGCGTTTTGGCCTTCAGGGTTGGCTTGGTCGCTTTGATTTACTGTTCCCCACTGATAATCAGTTATATAACTGAGTGGGTACTCTTAATAAAATTTATTTACTTGTGCTGCCCTCTTCAATCAGTCTGTACCACGATGTTACATATCTTCAGGTGATTTTACGAGTGTGAATTTTGTGGTTGCTTAAGGCTATTCGACTGCGTTTTTCGATTTTCCCAAATATGCTACCAAGTCAAAATATAGTGACTGGCTTTGAAACATGGCTCTTTTAGAAAATCAAAACTATTTTTTTCAAATTTTTCTGATCTGGTACACGGCCCATATCGCCACCTCAAAATAATTTCAAACTCCAATTTGCCAAGGCACACCATTCAATGTAGGGTGTTGTGTTTTTTTGACATTAATTTTCAACTGGTTTTCTATAGGCTGACTGAGAGAAAAAAATACTTTTTTTAACAATATTTGTCTTTGAAAGACAATTGTTTTAAAAAAAAGTTCTCTCAGTCAGCCTGCAGTAAAAATTAATGTCAAAAAACACAACACCCTACGTTGAACCGCCTTGGCAAATTGAAGTTTGAAAATATTTTGAGGTGGCGATATTGGCCGTGTACCGGATCAGAAAAATTCGGAAAAAATAGTTTTGATTTTCTAAAATAGCCAGGTTTCAACATACTATATTTTGACTTGGTGGCATATTTTGGAAAATAGACAAACGCGGTCGAATAGCCTTTAGACTGCTGGCTAAGCTCGAGAAAACCAGGCTTTGTCGCAGAACGCAGTGGTAAATTCAGGATCACTTGGAAGCTCTATCATTTGTCCTATCGAGTTGTGTTTTGCACCAAACCAAAATGTTAAGTAATAATGTGAAATAGTTTGTATCAAGGCACATTTTCCAAATACTGCTCACTTTTCTTATTAATTGACTGTAAATATAAGACAATTATTACAAAATTCAAAATTGGCTTTGATACCGACACTCTCTCATCCTTTTTGTACAGCCTCCCAAAAACGCAGATTTTTTCGATGAAAATTGAAGGTAAAAAAGCGGTACGTTCTGTATGTGAAATTAGCTGGATTTAACGATCAAGCGTTTTTTTTTAATGTACATTTAACCTTGTAAAAATGTTGGCCCGAGCTTGTCAAACAGCCTTAATGTACGCAGTTCAGACGCCGCCGAGTGATTGCGCCATGGGCTCTAGGCTGATGAGATCAGATTGGCTATAGTTCTCCAGCTGTCAGTAATGCTCCACAGTAATGCTGCCTAGTAATGCTCACTAGGAGAGCGCTCGATGCCGGGAGTGGTTGACTCAACCAATCATGACGAATCAGATAATCGTAGGTCTGTGTGCCACTATTGTGCCACTAGATGTGGCCCATTCACACGATGTCTGTCCGAAATGTGTTCCTTGTGCGACTGCATAAATAGCATTGCGGCATGCACATGTAGTAGGGATGCACATCAATACTTTTTTCATTATCGACTATCAAAATGGAAGTGTCATTATCAAATCGACATCGATAATATCGGTATCACCAACACAGCCTGTTCCGACCTATAAGTGGAACCTCAAGTGCGGCAAGTGTAAGTCAAAACAATACAATCGCGTTCAGTTTGCTGCCTCGTCTTCGATGTCATGTGTTTGGCTTCCGTTATCGACTGGTAGCTCATTTCCGAATACAAATCTCGATTGTGACACCATCAGCACAGCCAGTGCATGGCACAACGTGAGATAATTTCTGTCTTTAGAGTTTGGTTCGTGCCACTATTAACCAATTATTTGATATATGATATTCATTTCCGATTATCGATCGATAATATCGATTATTGTGTGCATCCCTAACGTGTAGCACCGTGGTCTGTAGTATCACAGGGAGATGACTATGATGTTCAGATATATCGCCCCTCGATAATACATCACAACTTATTCTTTGAGTTGACCCACTTATTCCGTAGTTAATCCTCTAGCTACGATCTTTCAGAGTGGGCAAGCCAGGCTCAGCTTAGCCTCTTCGTTGCTGCGTGTGGAGATGTTTCAAAATGTTTTCTTCACTTCTCACTGCCCTACCATCTTACTGTTTCAAATTCTTTCCATGAACCCAATTAGTAGCCATAGTCATATCTATTGGGAGGTCACTCTAGGCAAATTCATTATCCTCTTTTAGGAATTCTTTCTTGAAACACTTCTTTCTGCAAATGTTGTAGTTTGGTATAGTAGATTTTTCAAGTGCGCAGTTGTAAACAAATTAAACTAAGCCTCATGGGGTTAACTTAGATAACGCTCCACTCTCAAGCACTCAAAATTGGTCCTCTTGCCAAGAAAGCGCGGGTGCGTCCACAACTTCCGTCCGATGAAGTCTGATATCGAACTTTCATCTCAAGTGTTGATGAACAATCAAAAAATTACCCATCCCCAGTCTGTACATATAACATTATCATTCACAAACCAAACATTATAGTGATACGTCATAACCTTCAACATGCCATTTCATGATTTTTGTTACTGCCACAGTAATTCACACCAAATCACACGCGAAAACAACACACTTTGACCAGGTTATTAGTACTCTGTACTAGGCACTGGTGCTTCAAGGTGATGCATATTATGCTGCATGCAAAACCCCCACCAAGATGACTCTGTTGCTGCTGCTGCTCCATTTGGAGACTGTCTCAAGGTCCATATTTTACCACTATGATTTTTTTTGTTTTTGGAAACGTATCTCTCAAGCAGTATAGTGCACCAGGCAGTCGGAAACGGAAGACTTCAACATTACTTTTCTCGTTATTTCACAAGTAGATGTATCGCAAGTTCCAGTCTTGGCACATGGTAGGCGTACTCATTTATGTTAGCCCAGTAGTTCAAACAGTTCACACGAAACATTACTGATATAAACTCTGGTATTGAAGCTCCTATATCCCTCAAGCTAACAATGCTTGGCATACTATACTGCCTAACCTAAACTGCTCGATTGCCAACATGTTAAATTAACGTTAGTGTCTTTGTACGTTGGCTAGGTAGGGGTGGGCGAACGTTCGAAAACTCGAACCCGAGCAAAGCTTTTTTTGAAGTTCGGTTCGGCTAGACTTTTTAGGCTTGAGTTTGGTTTTTATGAAAACTGCAAACTTTAAACAAACTTGGTCTTGAAATTACGCCAAAAACACGCCCAAAACTGATTTTATACATCGTTTGCATAATATAACAACAAAGCAGCAATCGCCATATCTGATATTTTTAACAGCTGATTTTCCAATGCCTAGAAAAGTTCTCCTGTTGTCACGCTGTGACGTCACAACGAAGCTATCCGTTAGAACTAAGAAGGCGGTGCGTGTCTGTGATTGGCTTGATGGGTAATTTTTGGCATGGAATTAAAGGAAGCTTTTTCTTCTTTACATAGTACTTTATTATCATATATTTCACTAATTTGAAATAGTAATCACAAATAACAATAATAACTCTAGTCATTTTACCTAAACCCTAGTTTGGAATGTATCAGTTATGCTCCGCCTCCGGCATGTGGGCGGAGCATGGGCGGGCCTAACGCTCTCAGCGCGTGTTCCCTGCTGCGCGGTCTACTTGTTTGCACACGCATATCGGTGGAACCAGATAAGCTGGCGGTCGTCAAGGTCAAGCCAGAGAATGTATGCCAACATCAACAGTTTGCACACGATCACTAATAAGTGATTTTGGCAATCAATTGTTATATTTGATAGGATAAACTTATATTTTAATAATGCAACAAGTTTTATGTAATGATTAATACTTAAAGTATAAGCAAAATATTGATTTTTGGATGAGCGTAGCGAAGATTTCATTTCACTTCACTGGAGAAAAAAATCCGGAATGTTTTTTTCTTTCTCTTTTTTCTTTCTTTCTTTCTTTCTTTTTATTTTTGTTTGTTTGTTAACACGATTCCGGCTAAACCGATACTCCAATTGCGATGACATTTTCTGGAGGCTTTCGAAATCTCTGAACTTAGAACTGCCACGTTTTTGAGCGCAATCGAAAAATTATTTCTCATTAAAATCACAATTTTACGATTTTTTTCGATTAAAAACAAATCTTCTACTTAAAACACCTACATGCTTTATCTGATTGTAATAATTTTTTCACAGAACCTTAATTTTATGAATTAATATATTCGTGTGAAATTTGAGCGCAATCAAAAAATGATTTCTTATGAAAATCGCAATTTTACGATTTATTTTTATTTTTAAAACACTCTTCGACTTGTAACACCTACATGCTTTATCCGATTCTAATGTTTTTGTCACAGAACCTAAATTTTTTGAATTTATATATTGGTGTGAAATTTGAGCAAGATCGAAAAATTATTTCTCGTGAAAATCACAATTTTACGCTTTTTTCGCTTTAAAAAAAATTTCTTCGACTTTTACACCATATGCTTTGTTTGATTGTAATGATATTTTCACAGAACCTTAATTTTATGAATTTATATATTTGTGTAAAATTTGAGCGCAATCGAAAAATAATTTCTCATGTAAATCACAATTTTACGCTTTTTTCAGTTAAAAAAAATACGCTTCTCCAACAACGCGCCTGAAAAAGCGTTTGCGAAGCTTCCTAGTATAAATGTGTTTAATAAATATTTTTTTTTGCTCGTTGGCAGTGGCCATTTCAAATTTACCGCTTTTCCGCTGCCAACACACTCTGATTTTGATGGCCACGCTAGATTTTTGACATGTGAAAGTTTTCTCGTTCGCCTTCAAAGTATTCTTTTATTACATGTTGCATTATGGCAAGCATTTCAAAAATTCATAAACCGGGTGTGCTTTTTCAGAGGCAATTTCAAGAAGCGGTTGTTGTGCTTTTTGAGTATGAGCAGTGCCCGGGACGCTAGCATATTTGTTTCTTTACCGTTGGTCACTTGCGAGGGCATCAGCTGTGCGACAGTGCTGCGATCCCTCGGCGACCGCCACCTTAACTGGTTCCACCTATAGCTACTGCCAAAGTTTCCCTGGCCTCGGCCTAGTCCGTATTTTTCTATTGTTTGTAAAGCATCATTCACATCTAGTTCGAAGGAATAAGGGGCAAGGTCCAAAGCTTAATATTTTGTATTGCTGAGTATGTGTTTTAATTATAACGTTCACAACACGTCCTTAGTGGCAAGGCCTAAGGTTTATGTCGTAACGAATTGCCCAAAATCCAATTCTTATGACAGGTTTCTTACGACAGGTTTCTTATGACGAGCCAATCACGAACAAGGAAATTTGCCACTCCTACTGGACTTGGCGTAGTATGGATCATTAAAAAATGCGTCAAATCTAATGGCTACTTATAGTAGTTTGGGGTCTATCCAAGTTGACCTAGGACAAATTGCAACAAATGCAAATTTGGTATCATTGGTTTCAGGGAAAAAAACTAAATAACCCAGAAACAATCCCCTAAAATCCCCATAGGGTGTGTGGGTCTAATCAGCCTCTAAATGAAAATGTAATAAAATTGAATTAAAAAAAACTTTATTTAAGGGTCTTTCAAATAAAAAGTATTTCAATTGATTAAATTTAATTTTGTGGCCAGCAGAGATCAATGAAAGTCAATTTTTGTATTTTTTCAATATAATTAGGTAAATTTTATTTTATTGGCACAATAATGTTTGATGATAGTCTCACTTGATAAGTTATAAGTCAATCATGGTAGAAAAAGGTTATTATTACAATCTGTAGGACCATGAACCTACAAGTAGGCCCATGTAGTCATAAATCTGTTTACTTACATTAAGCCGCACTCAAATCATGTTACGTAATAATATAATTCACCGATGGAGATTCCTCACGTACTACGCATCAAGACTATAATTTTGGACGTACCTGGATCAAAACCCACTCTTAAAATCCTTACTGAAGGTTTTTCTCATGGATTTCCTTAAACATGTTCTACAAAATTTTAGACCCCCATAATATAGTCAGTGTCCAAAATTATAGTCTTCATGCGTAGTACGCGAGAAACCTCCATTGGTGAATTATATTATTACGTAACATGATTTGAGTGCAGCTAAACATAAGTCAACAGATTTTTGACTACATAGGAGACACTCTTAGGTTCATGGTCCTAAAGATTGTAATACCTAATAACCTTTTTCTGCCATGATTGACTTATACCTCATCAAGTGTGGCCTATTTACTAATTATTTATAACAAAGAGACAATCATCAAACATTATTGTGCCAATAGAATAACATTTACCTAAATATATTGAAAAAATACAAAATTTGACCTTCATTGACTTCTGCTGGCCACAAAATTAATTTTAATCAATTGAAATACTTTTTATTCGAAATAGTACCCTTAAATAAGCTTTGATTGGATGAGCGTAGCGAGCGAAGCGAAGATTCCATTTCACTACACTGGAGAAAAAAATCCGGAATGTTTTTTTTTTTTTTGTATTTTTGTGTGTTTGTCCGCACGATTCCGGCTAAACTGATACTTCAATTGCGATGAAATTTTATGGAGGCCTTCGAAATCTCTGAACTTAGAACTGCCACGTTTTTGAGCGCAATCGAAAAATTATTTCTCATTAAAATCGCAATTTTACGATTTTTTTTCGATTTTTGAAAAATTTCTTCTACTTATAACACCTACATGCTTTATCCGATTGTTATGATTTTTTCACAGAACCATAATTTTATGAATTAAGATATTCGTGTGAAATTTGAGCGCAATCGAAAAATTATTTCTCATGAAAATCAAAATTTTACGGGTTATTTTATTTTAATTCTTATTCATGTCTTAATAGTCACTGCACTTTTTTTTATTTAAAAAAATGTTTTTTGTGTAATTTAAACAAGAAGTAAATTGGACCCCCAGTTTGCGCGCCAAAAAAGAGCGTGCGCCATCTTTGGACGGTACTACGTCATAACTGTGTTGAGTCAAGGCCAATTGGAAACTAAATGTACGTATATTTGTACATATTTACATACAGACGGCGGTGCTCGCCCATCCGCTCAACACAAACAACTCCACAGGGATGTACATTTTCACCGTCTTTTGTTTATCTTTTTTCGTATGTGACAGGAGATTTCGCGAGATCATTGTGATAAAGAATAACGAGCATTTTGTCTTGAATTTTTGCATAGCCTAGGACTATCATGGTATTCTTTATCTACAATAGGCTTTAATTAGTCATCAAAGTAAGGTTTTTGTGCGGGATGTGTGTCAGAACATGAACGTGCAGGCCTAGGGTTGGCAAGTTAAGCCTAGGGCTTGTCAAGTGAGTAATTTTAGTATTCACATACCAATGCCTATATCCTACAGGAACGATTGGCCTAGACTGTTGTATTATATATAATTTTCTACGTCTAGGCCTAGACCTAGGACTGTTTCAGTTTTGTTTTTTGATTGCAATGTCAACTTTTCTCGTTTTCTGGCTAGGCGTTAAATGTAAAATGTCCGCCATCTGTTTACATTACTGTAGGCTACGCTAGGCGCTGCTTTGTTTTAAAACACCGCCGTCTTGATGTATATCTCGATCCTACTATAATACTATTCCAACATCTTTGGTCTGGATGTATGTTTATCCAGACGGCGTTGGATCAACACAGTTCTGACGTCACAGTCGTTTTTGCCGCTTTAAAAAAGTGCTGCTTTTAAAACGGCTATAAATCACTGGATTATTATTTCACGGAAAAACAAAGTACATATTTGTAATCGGGACGAAATACTTCTTCTAAAAAAATCTATTTGTACAGTATTTGGCGGAAGTGGAATATTCCCTATTCTTTGACTCATAACACCTACATGCTTTATCCGATTGTAATGATTTTTTCACAGAACCTTAATTTTATGAATTAATATATTCGTGTGAAATTTGAGCGCAATCAAATAATTATTTCTTATGAAAATCGCAATTTTACGATTTTTTCTTTTTTTAAATTTCGATTAACTAAAAAAATTAAAAATTAAAGTTTATTTTTTATTTAATTTAAATTAATTTTTAAAAAAATCTTCAACAGTAATGATTCTTTCACAGAACAGAAAATCCGCATAACACAATGGCAGTTCAATATACCAATTACGCTCATCCAACAACGCGGCGGGACTTAAGCGTTTTCCTAGTTACATACCATGGTTACTAGGTTTCAAAAATAAGTTAATACAAACAATTTTATTACATTTTCATTTAGGGGATGATTAGACTCACCTACCCTATGGGGATTTTAGGATATTCTTCATGGGTTATTTAGATTTTTTTTCTGAATCCGATGACACCAAATTTGCTTCTGTTGCAATTTGTCCTATGTTCAGCCTCAAATTTGCGGATAGAAGATTAATGTGACATATGCAGCCATAACAAACTGCTTTTCAATTCTCTTCATGCTGGCGGGTACTAGACACAAATTAGCTAGGCCTATTATTAAAGTAAACTTCAAATACCGCCATAACTATATTTTGACATGACGAACCATCGAGCATACATTTTTGGCGATGTTTCGAAATACACATGCGCAATGAAAATTGACCGGGTTGTTATGTTCTTGTAAACGCCTAGCATTTCTTACGACTTACACCACGCGACTTAAACCTTTCACCTTACGCCTTAGAACTAGTTGTGAATGATTATTTAAATAATAACTAAATATCAGTCATGGACAGCAGTGAGCGTGACAAAAACGATCCTGATATACTACACATACTGATACAGTAAGAACTGTCTATGATAGCAAACAGAATGCAATAATATGGCATTTCTTTAAAAAGATTGATGATGGCATTTATTTAATAATACCGAAATAAAGGGTAACTAATGAGATATTTAATTTATTAGTAACATTTCCAGTTGTAGCCATTTTTCCTTGTTCCCGTGTTTGTATGTCTATTCGTTACAGTATAATGGATTTGTAAAAGTTTGGCTCGAGCTTAAAGTTAAAAAATTTATAGTCAAAAGTTCAAGTTCGGCTCGAAAGTCAAAAACCCAGGTTCGCCCACCCCTAACGTTGACAGCTCAAATTTTAAATAACTATTTACTTGCCTAATAGTGTTCAAACAACACTAAAACATTGAAATCAAAACACCTGTGAACTAGCATGGCACACAAGTTTTGTCAGTAGTTAAAGGGGTATTTAACCGCTAAACTCAAAAAATATATTTCATTCAGGCTAACTAGTAATGAATTTAGCAATTAACAGAAAAATTATTGGGGCCACCATGACCTCCCAAAAAATTGTCAAACATGACATTTTTCGAGCTAGGTCCCATCGGCAAAAATCTCCCATAAGAAATAACATGGGGACGATCTTTATGCCCCGTGACCTTAGAGGATTTTGATCCAAAAAAATATTGGCCATTATTGACGTACTCGACAGCCTTTTCTGTAAATTCTCTATAGTATTTTGTTTTGTAATTTGGGCAAGTAGTTCGGTCAAAATATGCTGATTACCAAGATGGGGTGTGATTTTGGAATGCATATTTTTGCGTGTTTGAGGGTATATTTGGGCACAGTTTCAAGACACGATGCTATAAAGGGGCATTTTAGATTGGTACTATGCTCTAGTATCTATGTGGACCAAAAAAGAAGCAGGTTAAAGCCGATTTAGGAAATTTTCCAAAACACCAATTTTTGCCAATTTCTGGATCAAAAAAATTTAAAAAATTCGTGTTAAATCACAGTTACAAGATATAATTTTTTAAACGGTCATTAAGTGTAGTATTGTGCTATAGATCACGTGGTAAAAAATAATTTTTGGGGTTTTTAGCCCCTTTAATTTTATTCCAGCATGTTTTTATAGTCAATAATACGTTTTTCAGAAGGATTGTAGATTCTGTGGTTTAAAAATAAAAATATAACAGTACAAAATTGCGATTTATAACAGAAAGACGTTGGGTGCATCTATTTTGAGAACTATCCCAACTTCATTTAGTAACTAATATCATTACATCCGACTGAATTTGAAGATATATTTGTGCCCGCTAGTCAGTTAAAGAGAGGATGTTCAGGTTGGTCAGGGACAAGTGTGGTTGGTATTGGAAGGGGGGGGGGGGTATCACAAAGAGGGTATTTGAGAGCGTCAGTAAGAGGAAGTACGTTGGTTGGGATGGGCTAGATGGAGTCACCTGCAGATGACAGAGTATACAGCAGTGTATGCAAGAGTCAAGGTGGAGGAACTAAATTGTAATAAGCCGAGGAGAAGGGGCAGATTGGGAAATTTGTATGCCGATAGATTGATTTTTGTTTCTTGACATCTCTATTATTTCATTCTCGCTATTCGAGTCTTTGAGTGGTGATTGATGAGAATGAAGGACAATTAAAAAACAACCATGCCTTATATGCGGGATTCGAACCCATCAAGTCATACAGAATGGAGTTTGTAAGCAGGGAAGTTTCTTTTCATTTATCGGTAGCACAGTTGTTGAATGGAATGGGCTGGAGAGGGGCAGGGTTGGACAAAACCATGGCTTCCTCAACACACTATTTAAGGGGGGGATTCCAGAGGGTGACAAGAGGGATGCTGAGGGAGAGGGAGAAGCGGATGAAGGAGAGAGCTATTGTTAGCATTTAGGGTTATATTTCCTCATACCTCGTCGAATGCACTTAGATGGTAATAACTTGGTTAACGAACAGAAAGTTATTTCGCTTTATTTTATGAAAATGTGACTTTGGCGTTCAGTGTTTCAAAATTAGATACAATTGGTGTTGGCAGTGTTAAGCAATATGTTAATTCTCTGGACCCCTAGCTATTGAATTTATCTGTCCACGAAGGAAAGCTATGTTCTATGCTTGCCCCTATATGTAATCCCCATTCGTTAGTAAAGATAAGACAAATTGTTCACAATTGCAAGAATGATGTAGGGTAAATAGGCCTACTGTACTACATTAATAACATGGGTACCTAACCAAAATACCAAATGGTGTAGGCTGCATATAAAAATAGCCTGGACTTGAAATATACAAAAATATTAAACCGTTTGCGCTCTACTTTCCAAATATCTGTTAGTGATGCAATCTCTACGATATAACAAATTAATCACAAAACTGTCTTAAGTCCAGCCTACCTTTAAGATGGGGATACATCAAAATCAATTTCGTTTCAATTAACTCAACGTAACGGCCCCAAGTTTTGAAATATAGCTATGAATTGACACTTACAGCTTCACAGGAGCAGATACTGGTCTGGTTGAAGAGTCTTTGGCTCAGGTGGGCAGAGGTGATGCGTGCGGTGGCCGGTTCAAGAACTGCAAGGACGACGGGGTCTGAAAATAAAAAAAACAAAACAAGAATAAGATTTGTAGCACGTTTAATCCAGACAATATTCAGGAATGGATATACGGTATATACCTAAACTGCTTTAAAATAAAATGTTTAGATTGGTAGCTAAGGGCCTGTAACTTGGGGATCAGAGCATGAGAAACAAGGTCTCCTCGCTTCATATAGTCTATTCGCTGGAAGAAGCAGCAGCCGGGTTTTTGAAAAGATTTTGGTTTCAATGGAAGTGATTGACAAGCAATCATGTAAAGTGTTATATCCTTCTTTGTGCAATCCTTGCTTGACATAGTCGGTTTGTCCCGCGCGGTTGCCACTTTTGCTAGATGACTGACCAGTGACCACCCTATCTATCCCGCCCTTGATGAGTTAAAGTTTAAATAACTTTTATATTCTATTTTAATGTTATTATTTTTAACCTTGGCAACCCTGTATGCGATAGTCGCAAAAGCGTGGCGCGTGCCATGCAGGTCCAACCCTTCGCTATGCTTCGGCTCCTTTATGGCATTGTGTGGCTAATAGCTGACCAATTTCGGATCTATTCACGGCCGTTCTTTCCAAAACCCCGGCTGCTGTATCTTCCAGCGGATAGACTTTACCAGTTAAATTAACTTTTTAATGTCATCTTTTTCAGTTAAAAAACTAATAATGGCAATAATCAAAACACTGCATAATATACAGCACATTGAACAGTTTGAAATAATTTACTGAATAATTAATTTTCAAGCAGTCGATGAACGACCCTATGACAACATTCGAGTTATGTATTGAAACTCACCAGAGCAAATGTGAAAACTTGGCTGCTCGAAGCTCTCGAGGTAAGTTGGTTCTCGAGTGTCGCTTGGGTGGGCGGAATGGACAGGTTCAGTGGGCGGTGCATCAGACACGAACACGGATCTGAAAATAAACAGACAAACCAGAATAAGTTTTCAAGCAAGCTAAATCCTGACACTACCTATTTAAGAATGCATAAAACGGCTTCAAATCGATCGTTTGGTTTGGAAGCAATGTGCCTGTAACTTGTGCATGTAAATGACTAGAACATGTGAAACAAGGTCTGCTCGCTTTTTACCTGTTAGTTATTTTTTTAAACTTGTATCCTTCTCTGTTATAAAATTGATTATGGAAATTTTTAAAACTGGGCACATACTGCATGCCCTTTAAATAGTTTTTGAATAATTAACAAAATAATAACGAACTTTCTAGCTGTCAATAAATCAACAATAGTCAACAATCGAGTTATGTATTGAAACTCACCACGGAAAATATGACAACATATGCTGCTCGTAGCTCTCGAGGTAAGCTGGTTGTCAAGTGTCGCTTGGGTGGGCAGAGTGGACAGGTTCAGTGAGCGGTGCATCAAACACGAACACGGATCTGAAAATAAAACAGACAAAACCAGAATAAGTTTTTAGAATAAGAATAAGGCAAATAAAAAAAATCTTTTGGTTTGAAAAGAAAGTAGCAAAGCAAGAAGATTGGTCTTTATCGACCTACTCTTTATCAATTTAAGTTTACTATCAATTACCCGACAACCTTGATTTTGTAATGCTAACTGATCTGCTGTCACACGTTTAGAAGTTTCTTTTGTTCGCTTCTCATTCGGGTAGGCCTACCGTCTAAACCGCTGGTCGAGAGAAGCAAGATCGCATACAATACTGATCTATTTTGTGACTCAAGAACCCATAAGCAGCTTTAGATGATCTTAAAAACTATGTTTGATGGTAATCATGATCATTTATATTGTTGGTAAGTATGGTTATTATATTTTTTACCTCCATTTCTAGTGATAGAATCCCAACAAAGTTATTCTATGAATTTAGTTACTTTTTATCCATCGTGTAGACTTCGTAATTAGCATGGCATGCAAGCAAGCATGGCGGCATGGTATTAACCTTTTCCATAACGATCGACTATTTGATTGATGATTAATTTTGATTCATCACGATTTTAAATATTTAAAAAAAGTCTTTTCAAAGTTTATTAATTTATGATAAATTTCAATCTATCTTCAAAGTTCATGTGGAAATTAATCCATAGACGTGTGCCACTTCTCCAAGGTCGAGCCTACGTGCACACTTTTCTATTTGTTTTTATACTAAATGTTGAATGGAAATTTTACTAGTTTGTCAGAAATAGCTACAACTACAAACGATCAAGAACAAGGTACGCTAAGATTCTCTCAGTTGCCTGCCAGTGTGGCTTTATATTATATTCAATAAGAGCATAGCAGAGCATCCGAGTATGCTACTGCATTTGGCTAGCGGCATTTACCAAGATTTAATTTTCAGACTCGGATTTGTGGCACTCGCAAAATGGAAAAATTACTATATATTATATTATGTTATAAAATAAACTTACCAAACATAAGACGCTTGACGAAGTTTTGTCAGCTTTTGCGTTCGTTGGATCTTGAAAGTATGGATGGCAGAGGTGACATCAGGATGGTACGAGATTACGAGTGAAGCAGCGATTCGTTCCGTAGTGTTGTGCACAGTCTTGTCGATTGGCTGTAAAAAAGACTGAGTTAGACAACGCATTTTGATTTATATATCGGGACAGTTGAGAAGAAATGATATATAAGTGAATATATTTTAGAAATCTAGAAGATAAATTACAATTTCAGTGTCATATTGTTGCAAGAACTAAAAATTTGAATTAAATGTGCTAACAGTTAGTATTTTTTTCTTTATTTAGATCTGGGATAAGATGGTTATGAATCTTAATTTACCAAACATAATTGTGGTTGTTTGATAATTTACAATTTATTTAAAATTAATTCATTGCTGCTTTAGTTGAGGAAGAGGGGCATAAGTTGAATATGATTCGAGGTGGGATTCGAACCCACATCTCTATTCAGAAAAGAAGTTGTATTAAAAGTTTCTTTCAGTCTTCTAATTCACGTACCAAATCATGTCTGCTGGACGTAACATCGGGGATGCGTCGTTTAATCGACTCCCAACGAGTCCGGATCTCCGGGTTGCCGACATCCGAGTGGCAGGTGACAAGATTGCACAGCAGGTGAAGGTAGTCTTCTTCTGGTATACTAACAGAGTATTGCCTGAAAACAAAAGGAAAACAATGGATTAATGGGATGTTAAAGTAATTTATTGTATTGGTATTTCAAAAAAATTGTTGCTAAAATAATTCATAAAAGTTCAAAATTTGAAATATGTTTTAAAAATAAAAGTCCATAACTAGTTATTACATTATTGATATTAATTCATTCAACATCCACCCTATTCCTGATTTAAAAAAATAAAATAAAAGGTCCCAAAGTGAACGTCACTGAAAAATCAATGATGTGACTGAGTGAGTATTAGGCATCTTAAATATGAAAAAAATGGTATTAAAGATACGAATGAGAAATAATAAATTAAAATTAATGAACTATTTCAAAAGTCTCGACTTACCGAGCTGTAGTCTCTGTATGTCTAGCAGTCGGCTAGAAGGTCAGTGTCAATGAAGCGCATCATGGGACATCAACAGGTAAGATGAGTAATTCACTGTTATCAGTCTTCACTTGTGACGTCATGCTGTGTGGTGCGCAGGGGGCAGACGACAGTGCTGGACAAACAAATTGCAACAGATTTATTAATACGCAGGAAGAATCAGTTCTACGAGTTGGGGGGGGGGTACTAGTACTTTTTTGGCTTTAATAAATAAATAAGTTATGATGATTTGAAATCATCATACACACAAGATTGCTGAAAGTCTCATATTAATCCACTAAGGCTATTCGAGACAATGAGTGGTGATAGATGACGATTACAAAAAACACACATTCCTTATGCGGGATTCGAACCGGCGCTCTAATAGCATGTGCGGACGGCTTATGGCTTTAATGTGACAAGTGCATGGGTTACATGGGAAAATTTCACATTGCCAATGTGTAGGACCTACGCTCATTATGAGACGAGCTGAATAAACATACATAGAGGTGTGAATATGTGTATACTTGACTACGAGGTTCCGTACGTGAATTAATTAATGGAAGTAATATTCAATCATTACATATTTTCATTTCACACTATTCGAAACGAGACTATACAGAAGATATGAGAGTGAATAAATTAATTGAAGATGGTTTTAAGTTTCTAAGAATATCGATAGTCTTCTCTGAAATGAGAATGAGAAATACATGACACAAAATGAATGTCCCAAAGGTTTTGAATAATATTGCATAGACGGACGTAATAGATCGCGACGATGCGCAATGATTGTTCGACAGATAGAGCCAAGTTTGGGCATGATTACGAATTTGACCTGGAGAAAGGCACACACAACACAGACTAGAGTGCATTTGACCTCGACCTTTCTAGTACACCCGAAAATACGCCCCCCAGTGATAAGACAAACATACAGCATACTCATTAGTCATTACTAATTAGTGACCCAAGCATTCATTACCTCGGTAGCTATGTTATTCGTACTATACGTATTGCGAACATAACTTGTTAAAGTGGGTGGTATAAATCAGAAACTCCGCACGCTATCCACACGAGAGCTAAGATTTCAACTTGGAACGCACGGACCAGGGTAGGCCTACTATTATCAACTACATGTACACCCACTTCTATACCGAAATACAGCCGGCAATAACCTCGTTGCACGAAACATAGGAAAGTACAGAAAGAAAATCGTGGGTAAATAATCGAACTTTGGACGAAAGGTCAACTGTAATACGAGACACACAAATTAAATATCGGTAATCATTTCTCGAGTGCATATTTCTCACATGCTGCCAAAATAAAACGATTTACTTATCCATACCATGATTTCAAAATGCGGTGCGGGTGACCTTGATGTGCCACGCATTCGAGGATTTTGAACTTAATTATTATTATTTATTATCCGAAACACTCAAATTCAGCATTGCTACCTATAACATCGAGGCACTACAGAAAATAGGAGTTAAGTCTCATTAATTAGCTCATATAAATAACGAAATACAAAGCGCCGCCATTCGACCGTTAGCCATTATTCCAGGAGAAAAGAAAAATACACCAATAAAATAATTTTAAGATGCTCCTCTGCATTCAGGCTTCTAATCTTGTATTTAAGCAGTCATGCTTACATACACGAATAAAACCATAGGAACGATCCTTTAAAATTAATGAAGGGCCTAGCCCAACACGAATTAATAAAATATAAAAAGTTAACACGTGCAGTGTAAATGTTTGTAAAAGCGGTGATATTCTAGAAAATCAATATTATTTACTTTTTAATAAAACAAGATAAAATAAAATGAAGCACATAAAAACATAAATCTTGTAAAATGTTGGCTAATCTAGAGGATGGAATCGGATTCTTACCTTGCGTCCGACCGACGGTGTGGCTGCGTGGAGACCGACTGTGATCGCGCGCGGATGTGATGTGGGGAGGACGGAAGTCGGAACTAGCCGAGCATTGTGACGTCAGCGGCGACAGAGACGCGATCTATACAACTACAGGGAACTAGGAAAGGGCGCGAATGACGTAGAAGACGCCAAAGAGAAGGTGGGTCCATCGTCTGCCAGGGGCGTTGGTACATGGGGGCACTTGCCCCCCCTCAACCCTGGATTTTCAATATAGTCGGTGTTTGAATTGTTTTTGATTTCTAGTTTCTACTGTCCAAAAACAACACTATTTCGAAATTACATTCAACTTTTTTTTAAACGCACAGATTTTCGAAATCGCTCCCACAAATTTCGCTTCTAATATAAAATCCCGCCACCTTTTTATTTACTACAGGAGCACTGTAGGGTGCTAGAAAAACTTCAACAATAATGATAATTAACAACATAATTAACAACCATTTAAGTGCAAAAAATAACGTTATAAAGTAAAACACTTTGGTGTAATGGTTAAAAACACTCACGTAATGTCAGTCGGCGACGTACCTACAGGGGGGGGGGGGGGGGGCACAAGATTTTGTAAACTGACAATGTTACTGACAATGTTCACAATGTTATTAATTATCTGACAATGTTCACAATGTTATTAATTATCTTCGACTATTTAAAATGTTGAAAAAAATGGTTCTCTGGGCCCCAGACCAGCACAAACAGGGGCCATTCCCCCCAATCCACCCATGCTGTACCAGGATACATACTTCTCCCGAAACAATTGTTTCATGGTTTATGTTCGCCCCCCCCCCCCCCCCCCCCCCCCAATAACCAAGGCGCGAAAAGTTGCCTGAACCTCAACTTTTTATGGCAGCTGTCTCCGAGTTGATTGCTGGCGATCTGCAGCCGACCAATCAATGGTTTTGTTTACCTATTAATTAATTAATTTTACCTTATCTCCACATTCCTAGTTGTCGCATGTTTCAGTATACATCATAACGCAGACATTGAAACAATTATTACAAGTGCAAATCAATATTTTCATTACGTAATGATTAACGATTTCTGAAGTGGTTATGAACGAAGTTTTACACGTGAGCTTCGAATAATTATGAATAATGACCGTTTCGATACCGGTAATAGGCCTACTAGCTAAATATTTTAGCAAAGAGTTACTTTAGATAATTAATATTTCGAGAAAATATAACGACTGGACATTCTTTTCCTTTCCATACATCCTCTCACCATTGCGTAGCTGAGTCACCTGACAAAGTAGGTAATCCTTGAGCAGGTTGCTTACGAATATTGGTACTGCGACCGGTCTATGGATAACAGCAACATTAGGAATGTTAGCGACAATGTCCAATCATTGCTTCTATTATTTTAGTAAGCAGATGCCAATAGTCGAAATTGTGACAGTTACAGCACTTGGTCGTGCAAACAGAATGACGATGACGATGACGACGATGACTATTTCTGTTGCTTAACGTCTCACATTAATGCACTAAGTCTATTCGAGACGATGACTGCTGATGGACGAGGGTGAAGGACGATTACAAAAAACCATGCCTTATGCGGGATTCGAACCCACGTCCTCGTAGAGCAGTACACTTCGTACCAGTGCCGTAATCGTATGGCCAGAATTTCGAGGAAACAGAAGTAAATAAGTTATCATACATTTTTAAGAAATGAGATATGGTGGATGGATTCATGAATAGACAAACGAAATACGAAAAAAAAATATTCGCAGTGTTGGATTATTTTATTGAATTTTACCTGCCCAGGTGCATAGGGCAGGAAGGCTAATGCAGGGCAAGTGTGGCCCTCTGTAGCATAGTCACCAATGTACCTAATTCCCATAATTTTCATGACGCAAGCCACTTCTAATTGCTCACCATCCTATAGAATATAAACCGATAGAGGACTTAGTACATCGCTTGCACGTTAAAACTCTTATTCGGTAGGTTGCTGGTTCAATCCCTACCACTAGAAATCCTGACTCAAAAGCAAATGCTTAGGTAGACTCCTAGATCATTCATTGCCAACTATCAAATATAACGGCCAAGGGGTATCGAGTAAACTGATGTTTCCCGACAGACAGCGGACCTTTCTACGAAGGTGTTTTTTACTGCTGGTACCAGTTTCTGCCGAGAGATCGCAGCTTTGTCGCTCTTGTGTGAAGTCCGGGCGAACACTGAGGTTCTTACTACTGCAAGATAAAAACTATTTATTTGTTTTTACTGCAGATCGATCGATTAATAATATTTTTTTTACTTGTATAATTATTTTATTAAAAACAACAACTTAGAGTTTTTAATATAATCCATCCTCATAGCCGTGATTTAGTTGTAGTTGTATTCATTGTCATTGTAAATCATATTTATCAGTTGAACGATGGAAACTTTACAACAGGCACTAATATATTAGAAAAGACAAATAATTGGACATCAATTAACAACCGTTAACTTATATTTATTAAAGATAACTGATAGTTCTTTAAATGTTATCTTATCTACAGAAATATCGTATTATTTAAACAATTTTTTTTTCATTTTGCACAAAGAATAACAAGTAAAACGATAATTATTATAAAACAAGAAGAAGAATAACATAAAAATAAAATAAACAAGAATCGAATCAAATTTCTGTTGTTGAAGTCAACTTGCAAATGTGTGGTACACACACTCATCAGAAATTGTGACTGATTGGGTAGGCATTTGTCGAGCAAACCATTACATTATCCACGTCCTGGTTTCCTTTACCCATTTCAAGTGACTAATCGTAGATTTATATTCAAGGGCGTGAGATTTGTTGAAGGGAAGGTCCCAAAGACTAAACATTCCATGATCATTTGCACCATCATCATTCATCATAATACAGTGACGCTCATTGCTCACACTCATGACATTCTAAATTGTGTTGTTATAAGTTCGTAATATTTAAATATAAAATGTACCTTCTTTGCTTTGATAAATACTCTGGACTCCCATAGTAATCCATTATATCTATTTTGTATACAAAGATTAGCAACCTCACTATTTGACTTAGGGAAACATGGTAAAAACACCTTCAGTGAGGATCGTTGATAGCTGGGATCAAACTGGCGACCACTCGAATCAGTCAGTTTTTGTCTGGGTTTTATTCTAAGGAAATCAAATAAAAAATAATGGCACAAATAATAAACCCGAAATTTGAAAAATTAATGAATCTTAATCTTACTAGTGGAAATCATATCACGAGTTCTCTATTTGAGTGGTTGTACAAATATGAGACATGCACATCAATAATATCAGCATTGAACTTGACATGTCTCTATGTTATTTCACTACTTTCAGTTTCACATTCATATAAGTGTACAAAGCTCAATTCAAGATAAACAACTTTATCGCAGTCGTAGCAACTGTCCACTGTATCAGTGACGTACAAATTACGTAGTAAGATGTCAAGATTATCGGATTTTTTTTTTTTTTTTTATTAATTAAGGGTTACATTAAAGCATAGCCAAATACATAGTACAATACAATCAGATGAACAAGTACAATGCTTGATGTAGATTGTAGATTCGAAGCTTGGTCCTTACGCCGTAAAAAGGTGTGTGTGTGGTTTTTTTTTTTTTTTTAAATAATACTTTATTGACATATTGGTTAAATATAGATACAAGCAGTTGATAAATAAATATAGAAATTCCTGAGTAGTTAATTCACATACTCTTAACTTTCAAATAATACAGTAAAGATAAATGTTATGTAGGTTGAGTTGGGCAGTGTGGTACATTGGGGAAAAAATAGAAACAAAAAAAAACCCACACGCCGTAAAAAGGTGTGTGTGTGGGTGTGGGTGGAGCGATGTCCCAATGTAGGAGTCTACAGTTAATTAAACTGTATACTTCACAGTTATGATTTTGAATTTATTATGTACCGTGTAAAATAGTGATACAGAAATCCCGAGTGTAGTCATAAGTTAAATCTTGACATTTCTAACCATTGGCGCTTCGCTTATGACCCCTTGACCCAAACGTAAGAATGAATATGCATTCCGATTTAAAAATATGCCTGAGCTGTTATTTCGGGGGGGGGGGGGGGGGGGGGCTTCCAGCCTCTCTCTGAATATGCCACAGAAATGTAGGGAACACGTGACTTTCCTAATGACCCTCTCCAGATTACTGACTGTAGTTAATCTACGGTGTTCGGATAGTTCGGAAGGAATGTCAAGCATGTTAGTAGGGTTCAATCCCAGCATTCGAATATGACTGAGGAAAACTCGAAAGCAAACTTCAGTCAGGATATACGGTGGCTGGTATTGATCTGACGACATTCCGAATTGGCAAGACCTACCTCTATAATTCCCAACTCACTTGTTGCCAACATGTAACTGGGAAGTGGGTTCTCTAGTCTAATACACATTAATTAGGGAAACGCCAAAGTAGTTGGTTGTTAAACGAGTGAGTGAGCCATGTGTTGAGTACATATGAAAAATCTAAACAAATGATATCGATATTTAAAAAAAAATCACATTTTTATTTATTGTAGGTTTAAATCGCAATATCTAGCAGATTTTGTTAACAGTTCTCAGTAAACTCGTACCGGATGTCTGTTTAAAATTTCAGCGCAATCTGTTGAGCGATTCGGCTGATTTTCGACGTACAGACAGTCACACACACAGAATCGCAGAATAAGCGCCGATTGAGTTGAATGGAGACACTCAGCCACTTCGCTCCCTCGTTTAATTAATTTTTATACAGTAGGAAATTGGTCATTTATTGTCAACAATCTTCAAACTCTTCACTTCATTAGTTACATAAAAAGAGGCAAGCTTCCCCTGGACAGAATTCCCACGAAATACAATGTTTATTCAAATCACAAAATAATAACTTATCGAATTGGTAAGATGGGAAACACTCCCGTAGTGGTGGGATTTAGAATATTTTAAAATAATCCAGTAGTTACAAAACCCAACTCAAACAATATATTGAAAACATATGGCATTATTGACGTACTCATCAATAATTAATGTACATAAATACTACGACAACGTTATCTGTTTATTTTAGGCATTGGTTCAGTCAAAATATGGCGGTTGCCAAGCCAAGAAGAAATATAATTTCAGGACCCATTTATATTTGTGCACTGTTTCATGACATAGTTTTTTAAGATAAATGGGAATCGAACCCGGGTCTACCGCTTGGTATGCGGACGCCTTATCCCGGGTTCGATTCCCGGTTAAGTTGGATCGTATCAAAATATTGAAAGTCATCATCGAACTTGACATTTCTTATGGCTTTACTTAACTGTCTAGATTACCCTCGTTGCGTCATCAAGCGACTACGAAATGGAGCCTAACTAACATTGAACTTGGCCCGTGGCCTTGAGTGAGCCGACTTTTCTCCTGTTTAGTTTCGCTTTCTGTGCGCTCCAGTCTAGCGTGTACTTGCCTCATTGCGGCTGAGGTAACAGGTATTATTAGCACACGATGCAAGAGAGACGGTGTAAACACGAGGGAACGCTACCACCTAGACAGTGGCGGAGGAGTTGGGTTTTAAGTTTTAAGTTTTAACTAAATTATTTAAAGGAAATTATTTTTTTAAAAAAAGGAAATTTCAGGTAGTCATTGATATAGGTCTACTTTTAAGAGGAGTCACTGAGACTGGCGCAGAGACGAGTTTAGTCGCTCAGCTTTCTGTTTTTTTTTCTTCGGACAAACGGTTTATAACACCGTTATCAAATTTCACTCTAACGTTGATAAAGAATAAACCTATGCTATCCAGTACGCGTATTTCTAAATTAATTAATTGATTTTGATTTAAAAAATAGTGAGATCACCGAAATTTACTCCTCAACTTCGGGAATTTATTCCAAGTGTACAGATTTTTTAAACTCAAATTTGCATACTGGATATCAACGTTTAAATCAATGTGAACGCGCAGGTTAATTTGGTTTTATCGTAAGATAAATGGTTTGGTGGGAATTTACAGAATTGGAATCCACGTTTTATATTTTGAAACCAATTGCGGATACCATTATAAAAGTACTTTATTAACATCCATGCAAAATTTGGTAATGATTTTACCAACCGTTCAGCAGAAATCATCAACACCTTAGTGCGCGCATTTGAGTTGGGCCAATCTCAGCGTCCCCCCTTAAAATGTTAAAAAGAGGAGTCAAAATTTAAACTTTTACCGAGGGAACTAAATCTGTTATAGGGTGCAATGTATGCCCCTCTTCAGGTGAACTAGGTATGTTGCGAACAGGACAATTGTGAAGGGATGTCCGAGGGTTGTTTAAGAGGACTCAATCCCTTACATTCGCATTAACGACTGAGGAAAACCTCCATATAAACGATCAGTCAGGATTGCCGGTCACGACGGGATTCGCACCCGGGACCTCCCGAATCAGAGTCGCGCGCTTAGCGTCGAAACCACTAGCTGTCAGGCAAGCATGGTTATTATGCTATATTTCAATTTTCACAGCCGATTTCAGCCACAAAAGTGCACGTGCTTTATTAGTTGTCGTACACCCTTATCTGTCTCCACACTCAGTGCTGAATATCAGCAATTAATTGCATTTAAACACTTTCAGACACGAATTAAATTTGTATAAACTAGGAAAACGCTTAAGTCCCGCCGCGTTGTTGGATGAGCGTAATTGGTGCATTGACCTGCCATGTGTTATGCAGATTTTCTGTTGTTTTGTGAAAAAATTATTACTAAGTCGATTAATTAAATTAAATTAAATAAAAAATTAACTTTATTCTTTTATTTTTTCTTAATCGTAATTTTAAAAAAAGAAAAAAATCGTAAAATTGCTATTTTCATAACAAATAATTATTCGATTGCGCTCAAAATTTTACACGAATATAATAAATTTATAAAATTAGGTTCTGTAAAAAAATCATTACAATAGGATAAAGCATGTAGGTGTTATAAGTGAAAGAATTGTTAAAAAAAAAGAAAAAAACCGTAAAATTTCGATTTTCATGAGAAATAATTTTTCGATTGTTCTCAAATTTCACACGAATATCTTGATTCATAAAATTAAGGTTCTGCAAAAAAATCATTAAAATCGGATTAAGCATGTAGATGTTATAAGTCGAAGAAATTTTTTAAAAATCGAAAAAAATCGTAAATTTGCGATTTTCATTAGAAATAATTTTTCGATTGCGCTCTAAAACGTGGCAGAAGTTCAGAGATTTCGAAGGCCCCCATAAAATTTCATCGCAATTGGAGTATTGGTTTAGCCGGAATCGTGTTAACAAACAGCCAAAAATACAGAAAAAAAAACATTCCGGATTTTTTTCTCCGGTGTAATGGAATCTTCGCTTCGCTCGCTACGCTCATCCAATCAGGTCAATTTCAGCAAACAATTAATTTTTTGCATTTTGTTTGAGATTTTTAGTATTTTTAATATTTTATTATCGTTTTTTTAAAAGGAATTTGGGACAAATTTTGGACCTTGAATTAAAGCTACAGTTTAAGTTCAAATTAAAATATTAAGTGTATTATTAAAAGTAGATTTTTTAGTGAATTTTTTGCATTTTGCATTTTAAGGTATTTGTATCTCATAAGACAGGAATACTACATATACATATATTGCATTTCCGGGACAAACCAAAATTGTCACATTTTTAGCAGTTTTTGCAGATGTAGCCTATATTTTCAATCTTCTCTAATAAAGGTACTATTCATCCCATTGAAATGGGGATTTTTTTCTTTAAAATTCTCCAATTTAAAAAGAAAAATGTAATCAAACTGAAAAACCTTAATTTACCCGGATAAAAATTATGAAGTTAATGTCCATAATCATGAACACCATGTCTGAAAGGGATGAAATATTAGATTTGTTATTTATCGTGGTAAACCTGCCCAGGGAAAATGTATTTATTTAAATACATTTATTTAACGTCTATCCTACTGCAGGTCTAGACACTTTGGAGACAGGGTGGTTGTAAATGGAATGCCCAAGGGATCTTCTTTGGAAACTACTTTCAGTCAGGATTGTCGGTGGCGGGATTCTAACCCGTGATCTTCACAATCATGCAGTCTCGCGCTCTACGCTTGAGCTACCTCTGTCGGTTGCATAATGTAACATGTTTTTTCGGGGAGTTAGGTTGGTATAAATTAACGTAAAAAATCGGTAACATAACACGGTGACCTAAATAATTGATGCGTGTTTTATCGGTAATTAAACTTCATTAATAGTCCTAGTTCATTGCGCGCTAAACGGGTTAAAGTTAGTGTGATTTTAATTCAGATTACACATTTTTTAGTGTAAACGAATACATTTTATGAACATTTAATATAGTCCTCTCATTGAATGATGCATCTGTGTGCGATTCTAGTGAATAGAAACAGTTGTCCAGTAAAATATCGACAGAATTGGGACGGTTCCATTTTATTTGGTTGCGTTTACAAAATACCATGCAACTGTAGAAAATATGCTAACATATAACCTACATGCATACATGCACACAGTTGCACACATTCTACGTAGTCTTTAAAATACTCTATTATTTGAAGGTTATGCCTATTCAAGAAAAGTAGATTTTTGTATATAAATACACAAACACACATCTCACACATCAAACTGACACTAATGTTTATTTTCGTATTGCATTTTATTTGTTATCCTTATTACGTATAATGTATCGTAATTGATGTATTTTGTATAGTGCGATTATTGTGTAGGGTTGGTGGTATGACACTTTGTGTTATACTTATAGGGCTAAGTTCTTTCTGCATAGCTTAGTTGGTAAGAGCATAGCCCGGACAGCTAAGGTCCCGGTGTAGTCACTTTTTTAAATTTTGGTCTTAAGTACTAACATAAAAACCAAACCATGGTTATCAGATAACAGGTGTCTAAAGAGGACTCAATCCCTAGCATTAGTGAGGACATCCTTGGAAAACTTTCAGTAAAGATTGTCTGTGATGGGAATCGAACCGTCCACCTTCTGAATAAGAGTTTCGCGCGTTACGCATTCGCTACCCCTATCGGTTAACGCGTATATACTACATTTTAGTTTCATGTTTCGTATTAACCGTTTTATTCATCAAACAAAATTATTATACCATTTAATTTGTCGGCTCTTTTGTAGATGAAAGTCAAACTAACAAAAATACTCGTGCAATTACACATAATAATCCCCACATCTATAATTTAACAGTTGAGACGTTAATATACAAAAACACTTATTAATTAAAAATATTACGATCTTGTAAACAGAAGTTAACTATAACTGACTCGTTATTGCGAATTTCTGCACATTTTTGACGAGTGGTTCAGAGGAAATTCTCTTTTGACGCCGCGCGGTCGCAAAAAACGTCCAGACGTTTAAATTATAGCGTAGGTTAGTGGGTTTACAGTCTTAATGAGAGTCTGGAAGGAGCAGCGAGCGATGTTTTTATGATTTTATGCTTGAACTAGAAACTTCATGAATTACACCATTACTGGAGAATTCAGTTCATACCGAAGTTTGTATATATTCTATACACTAGACCGCTTCGCTAACGCTTTTTCCAGTCGCGTTGATGGATGAGCTTTTATGGTTGATAATCGGCCCAAATATCACGAAAATATCGTATTAAAAATCGGGGAAAATCGTAAAAGTACGATTTCTATGAGAAATATTTCTTCAAATGTCTCTAAAATCATAACATATATAATTTCAGTGATTTTAAACGTTCCCATAAAGTTTCATCAAGATCGGAGTAGCCGTTTGCCAAATATCACGAAAATATCTCATTAAAAATCGAAAAAAATCGTAAAAGTACGATAATCATAAGAAATATTTGATCGATTGTACCCAAAAACGTGGCAAGTCTAAGTTCAGAGATTTGAAGGCCCCTCAAATTTTCATCAAGATCGCATATGCCGTATCCCCGGTAGAGCGCGAACAAAGAGACAAAAATAAATAATAAAAAAAAACATCGAAGCTAATTTATTTGGGGGTCAGTGAAATTGAAGTCTTCGCTTCGCTCATCCAATAATGTACAACAGAAAGGTAGAATTATTGTAATTTATACAAATTCAAAAACAGAAAGAGAATAATGGGGTAGATTGATTGAAGGAGACGTTGAAGAGTGAGGTGAATTGTGTGATCAAATTATGGAAGTGAAGCTGTGAGAAGACAGAAAAGAGTGGGGTAAAGTGGTGGAGAGGCAGATGAAGAAGAAAAAGATGAAGAAACGCTGAGCCAGGCAACCTCTAGATATCGGTGTAAAGACACCACTCAACCCGAAATTGTTGGATTTGTTTTAGATTTTGATTCTTATTTACTGTCAATCATATTGAGTTTGATTTACGAAGGAGAAAATTTTCAAATTAAAAATAAGTTGGCCTATACACAAATATAATAAACATTAAAAGAGGCACATTTAAATCCTTAATAAATCCATATTTTTTTAACAAAAATATAACCCTAAGTTATTTTGATATTTAAATAATAAATAATTGAAATAATTTAATATAACATAATTTAAAGAGATTAATTTGTCGTGCTAGTTGAAAAGTCAGGATTTGTGTAATATGTACAGAATTAAAAACAAATAAGAGAGAGAGAGGCTGATGATGAACGATATATTATGTTAATACCGCCTGGCTCACAAAAATTGTTAGTAGTCCTAGTCCTACACAATGTCACGTTTTACAATATAATATGATTATCCACTAAATTTATGTTCGACAAGTGTCACACAATGTCCAAATTATAAATTATGACATGTAACAAAAATGAAATGAAAATTGTTCACTAAATTAGTATTTGACAAGGTGTCACATTGTCAAATTGTAAATGACGAACTACAAATTGTTCAAATAAAATGAAAATTGGCGTTAATTATTGCTATGTCCTTCAACACAAATTGCTCTGAAACTATTGATTAATAAATACTAATTTAAAAGCAGCATCTAAATTAATTAATAATAGAGTGTGGCAAATAGATAGTACACGAGTGTTGATGTATAAAAAGATGTCACTGAAACTAAATGATATAAGTCTGGCAAAGAAATGAAAGTTGGTTATTAATTAATTTAATCATCAATTGGTGATTGGTCCGTAACAAGAGAGGCACAATATTATAAAAAAAACATGACCGTGAAATTGCTGCCCGCCCACAGCGATTTGCTAATAAAAATACGGTGTATACCAAGTAATTAATATGACACCAAAGAAAGCGGTGTCTTATGACGATTGTTTGTTTTTTCAAGTCTATTCCGCCTGTCTGTTTATTGTCTGCTACACTACTGTACAATGATGATTTTAAAATACTTTTATATGAAATAGTGAATAGCCCTAACGCTATTGATTGTACAGGACACAGGGGGCTTCTAAACGGGGGTCACATTCGAATTTCTAAGTTTTCAAAATTTCAAAATTTTGATCTATATCCAAAATACAATATCCTGGAGCGAAAGGTTTTTATAAATGGATCTTATAGATATTTCGATCCAAATTTAGTTCATTTATAGTTTCAAGAAGTGTCCAAAGTTTTGCAGTTTTGGTTTTAAATTTAGCTGCCTTTCGCGTGATAGGGAAATTTGCAGAAATTACGAAACAAAAACGGACAAAAACTTCTGTTACGTTATTTCCAACCATATTTAAAAAATAAATAAAATATACACAATTTATAAATTCAAAACACAATCAGTAAATTCCAAAAACAGTCAGTTATGAGCCAAAATTTCTTATAACCCTAATAAAATCAGGAACTTGTCGTAAAGTGATAACAAGTAAATAATTATATAATCGTCGCACATAATAAGCATAATACAAAATTAAATTTCGAAACACTATCAGTGAATTTCAACGCATAAAATCGGTAGCTTCCGGAATGTTCCTATATTACAATCTTGTTATTGAGATACTCTAATAAAAACTTCGCAATCAATAATTCCCTCTCGCCACACTTTTGTTGGGGGGGGGGGGGGGGGGGGGAAAGTAATTGAGTTTGGATTAGCGTGGCCATGCGTTAATGACGCGCCCGGCATGGGGCGCTAGGTGACAATTGCAGCGAGTGACAGGACGCATGTCAGTGTCACAAGGTGACATGACATCCCTAGATGGAGATAGAGAACGGGAAACGCTCACACACGTCACGCAATGTCAACTCAACGCGGCTGTCAATGTCGGTGACGAGATGGAGATTTGTTTATAAATTCAGTGGAAACTGGAAAGTGAGATAATAAAACGCGATAAATATGTCGAGAGGATTTCATTTTGGCGCCGCAGAGGAAGGCGAATAACAAAATGGCTGACATATCGCCACGAGGGGATAGCCTAAATTGATGGCAGCTGGCAGCAATACTTAGAATTAGTTTTGCAATTGTTGAGTTGATAATGTTTTTACATGACAATATTCTTACAAGGTAGGCTTTAGTTAAGTTGATAGTCAGATACAAAATACAAATAACGTAAGAATAAGACTTAAAATAAGACTCAATAACTCCTCCAGCCATCATATACCCCAAGAATTCCCAAACAATTATTTCCAAATGTCGTTGGACATCTAGGGTTTCATTCCTCTTTCCAATGCAGATTCATAATCTGTATATGAAATATACTCAAATCAACAATTCGGTAACAAAACTGATGATACACTTAAAACGAACGAACCTGCACTGTAATCAGTGGCGTACCCAGGAATTCATAAAGGGGGGTTAACCAATTAATTTATAGATGTACTGAAGGCTAAGTGGGGGGTCTAGGGTGATTGCCCCCCGGAAAATGTTTCTCCTTCAAGGTCATTTTGGTGAAAATCTGTGCGTTTAAAAGCATAACAAACTTTTTATCTACTAAATCCTGTTTTTAATTTAAAAGTTTTCTTTTTCAAGATCAATTTGGTGAAAATCTGTGCGTTACAAAGCATCACAATAACCAACTTTGTATCTACTAAAATCCTCTTTTGGTCAGATGGTAATTTGCCTTTAGAATTGCGATAACACAGTAATTCTATATTCTCAATTGAAATGTTAAAGTGCACTTTCACACTTTTTTCGGCAAAAGGGGGGGGGGGGTTGTCCCCCCCCCCTCCTTAGGCTGAAACCTACGCAACTGTTTGTTCCCTCCTAATATTCTAGTCCATAGCATCACGCTATACAAATGTTTGTACACTGTAAATACAATTTTTCCAATTACCTTAATTATATTTATATCAAGTAAATAATATGATATCGCATCTCTTTTTTTGTAGCTAACATTTAAATTACCTAGTTAGCACAAATGTAGTAATTGCCTTGCAATCATGTATGCGATAGTCAGCATTATTTACCTTAATATTGTGTTCATTTCGATAATGGTTTACCAACATCAAAGTGGTGGTTAAAATTTCTGCTTTGCTCTGTATGTTTTAATTAAATGTATTTATCATGGCGCGAATAGTACACATGGTGAAACAAACGTCAGTTACACAGTACACTAGATAAAACTCATGTAAAAAGTAAGAACTTATAAGAATTAACACTAATGGAGCGAAGCTTCCATACAAGCATCAATTTTCTGCCCGTCTGTGCGTGTGTCAAGTTTCACGATAAAAGCCTAACACAACGTTCAATTGTCTTGAGTTTTTTTGCTGGCATTGCCCTTCAACAAGGATGATATTATATCATGTTTTTGGTGACCTTGGAAGTAAGGGGAAGGGAAGAGAGGTTGGCCCTAGTAAAGTTTGAAAATTCACGACCTGGCACCTCCACCATTTCCAACTGAGACAAGAAGAAACCAATGATATTTAACATCTATAGTAGGCTAGATCCCCAGTCATTGGTCCACTGACGTGTCAATTAGAAGCCATCTTGCATAGGTCAGTTTGTACGTTAAAGTAGGTTGTAGCGATTTGTAGCCCAAATATATTCCAAGATGGCTGTCAGGTTGACAAACCAAATGATTACTAAATTCCCTTATACAATAAATTCTTATTGATTCTGTTTGTGCATTCCCAGGCTGCACAAGCAAAAACCATATTGAAAAATCCAGAAAAATACTTAATCGCATTTAAAACATAATGTAAAGCATAATAAATTGAAGCACCAAATCGCCATCTTGAATAGGTCAATTTGGTACACTCGCGCCTGTGCGGACGTATTGGGGACTGGCAATCTAGCCTACTTTAAGATGTTAAATATCACTGTAAGAAACTAATTTTTTAATTTTTTAAAAGTTAGCTTACCCGACCCCTCCACCGTTAACGTACAGATGATTTCTTGGTTTTGTATTTTTCTCGACGATCTGTCGATTAAGTAGATTCGCTCCATCTTTTGGGTGTTTACGTTCCCTTGGTTGTATAGAGAATGCATGCTACCAAACTCTAATCCCCCAAAGCCAGAAGAAAACAAAGACAATTCAAAGATAAAAGAGTAGAATCGAAAACTTATAGGATAAAACGAACACACATTTCTTTGGTGTTATCTTAAAACTAACAAGGAAGAGAATATTTTTACCAGGTTTATTGAAACCGCTACAAATTTAGCAATCCCAAGTTAAATAAAACGGATACATAAATTTTACATTGTTACGAGTGATAAAAATGGAAACAGATAGATAGATAGATACATAGATACATTTTTCAAAAGGTATGTTTTTTGTCGCGTAAGTTGGGCAACCACATAAGGAAAATACTTGTTCGTGGTTACCCTATTACAATAGTAGTCTTTATTAATTAATTTATTATTACTATAGCTAAAGCTAAAAACTATTCTACTTTAGTTCTAGTACAAAGAGTGTTAATTGTTTTAGTAATAACCCATTATTTCAATTATTTAATTTGACATAATATGAGTAGATATAATTTAATTTTTAATAATTTGACAATGTTTATAATTAGTGAAAACACATGAAAAACTTAAAAGTATGTCTAAAAAGAAACCAAACCATCTATTGTACTATTATATGATAACTAATTAATCAAATTGATACAGCTAAATATAGAAATTAGTAACTTTCGGATCAGCTTTCAGTGAAAATGAAAATGAGAATGAGAATTCAACTCATCTGCCATACTCAAGAGAAGAGAGGACTTAAACATAATATGATATTAAGGATCAGGGGAAAAGCGAAGTATTGTTTTTAGTACATCGTCCAGTAAAGTTGATGACAGCACCAATACGAGAGTTTAAAGCCTTTGGTGGATGGTGGTACAGTTTTGACAACCTTGCGCCTGATGGGGGAAAAATGCAATACATAGTCGATTGATTTGCACTGTTTGCAGCTTTGAGGAATTTCCAATAAAATGCACAAAATTAACATGGGTTTAGAGGCGCCGTGTCATATTTTGCGTTTGACGTCATCTAAAACTCTCGTATGTCGAACTCCGACATATCCACAAATAAAAACATCTATACACTTTGTCGATAAAAAAATGTTTATTCTATTTTATGAATTAACAACACAATGCAATTATCAAGCGGATACTCGTGATGATTTGACCCTGATAACATTCCCTTTCATTTCTTCCTATAATTGATGGTCACCTTTTGATTGAGTAACCTATGCTGTCACTATTACATATATATCTGTCATGCAGGTTTGTGCAGAAGATTCTTCACTATTTTTTATCTATTGTCAGAGGCTTGTTGTTATGACATTGAAAGGTTTGAATACAACCGATCCTTGAATACCTTGTGCCCAACCCAACGATGACGACGTGAGGAACTTGGGCGCTTCACCGGGGTAGGTCATAGATATTGAACACCTATATTAGGCTAGATCCGCAGTCTCCAATACGTCCGCACAGACGCGAGCGCCAATTTTGCCATATTCAAGATGGCGATTTGGCGTTTTAATTTATGCTTTTTTAATGCAATAAAATATTTTTCTGGATTGTTTGATATGGTTTTAGCTTGTGCAGCATGGGAAAAGCACAAACAGAAACAATAAGAATTATTGCATAAGGAATTTTGTAATCATTTTGGTTTAATGGCTAATATGCTCACCTGTCAACCTGACGGCCACTTTGAGAACTATTTGGGCTACAAATCGCTCCCATATACCCTTTTAAAATGCAATCTGCCATATTAAGATGGCTTCAAAATTGTCATGGAAGGGATTTAAAGACTGTGTATCTAGCCTACTATAGGTGTTAAGCCTACTATAGGTGTTAATATCTATGGGGTAGGTTGTATTGCACCGTCTGTGATAGTCTAACGTTAATAAATTGATTTGGTTGTTTATTCGTTTTTTAAATTCTTTTTTACAAGCTATGAAATAAAATAGAATGATAAAGACGATATTGATAATAATAGAGGAATATAAAATTTAAATGATGATTTTTGTGGATCAAATTTGGTTTAATAAATTACTGTGCATGAGAGAGAAATTAAGAAAGTTTGCCGTTGTTGTTATCATATTGTGTTGTCTTCATATGATTGGGAGAGATAAAATTGCGTACGCAAGGCGTACTATTTGGAACCGATTCAGTGAAGCAACTACCACACTATATTATGTAGGGAGAGGGGATGGAAACATTAAGTGAGATAGCTAAGAATCTAGAATGAATTTTGACCACAAAATGAGGATTTTTAGACTTTTACCATGTACAGGTGATTTGATCAAAGGGCTTTAGCTGGCACCGAAATATGAAAATAATTTATATTTTACAAGGCAAAATAAAAATTCGAATTCAAAACTGTATAATACACAAGTGCAATAGATCGTGACATTATCAAAAAGACAATCTGTACCTATCCCCAAACGCTTAAAACCGCTTCCAAAACACAAGTGTCTACACGAATTGGGCCCACGCTTCTTAATTGTAGGGGACATGTCCCAAAAAGCCTGATTGAATTGTGCGTGGAGACTATTCCACAACTATTTATTAGGCATATTGAAGCCCCCGAAAAAAGGGTTCCGGGTACGCCCCAGATCACACAACTTTCAACCGTCAAAACAAATCAAAGT